>VFFE01006811.1:529007-697102 GCA_008921705.1 Burhinus oedicnemus | reverse complement strand
GGGGGGGGGGGGGGGGGAAGATTGTGCCAATAATTTCCATCTAACAAGAATTTCTCTAAGCTTTAACACACAATGTTTGTAAGAAGAGAAGCTTCCTTTGACAGTCTGTGTATAATACAGTGTCATAAAACTGTCCCAAATGGGAGATTACAAGACACTGGCTTGCAAAAAACCCCATTAATTGCCTTTAAAAAATTCCCTTTTAATAGCTTAAAACTGGCTATTATAGACCCTTTTGATGCTTAGCTCTGTAAAATAGCCTAAAGGAACTGCTCTTTTTACTGTTTCAAATAAGAGAAAAACTTAGTGTTGTAAAGTGTTAGTCACCACAAAATTTGTTATCAGTTCTGAAGATTTGGTCTGCTGGACGTGATCCAAAATTTTAATGCCAATAAGCATTTTCCCACTGATTTCACTAGCTTCTAGATCTGAACATTTGTGGACTCCAAGAGTGGTTTTTGCTGTTGCTAATCATGAAAATAGCTTTCTAGCTCTTTTTTTTTTTTTTTTTTCACAAAAGCCTCTGCCCAGTGCTGAATTTTTAAAGGGAAAATAGATGATGAAGTGAATGCAACCCCAGAAAACATTGTCTCAAAAATTGGATGTTCTGTAGAACAGCATCATACACTGCCCAAGATCCAAAATCACATTAGCTTAACCTGAGCTGTAGAGTTAAATGGCAAACACCGAAATCTGTATGTAAGCAAGAATTCCAGTCCAATGCTCTTTTTTGCATAAATTGATTCAGAATATTTAAACTAGATTAATTAAATTAATCCAAAACAATAATGTTCACACAAAAAGATCATACCTGTTTAACTGGTTAAACATATCAGATTTTCTTCACTATATTAGTTAAGCAAAAATAGTGGGAAGAAGGAAGAAAATCTTAAGTCCTGTTCAGAAGTGTCTCCACCTCAGAAAATCAATGATTTTAAAAGATTGATGTAATTTTCTGCATTCCAGAAGATTTAAAGATATTTTGAAAGTAATATGCATGCTCCCTCTAGTCCAAGTTAGGGTTTTAAATGAGAAAACTTGCCACAGCAAGGTGTATTCTGTTGGAAAAAAGCTGTGAACCTTTGTTGCCCTGAACATCTTCATGCATTCCCTGCCAAACACATGTGAATGTTGACACAAAAGCATGAAACACATCCAAATGCTGTATTGCCAAGCAAAAAGATATTAATTTCCAAACTCCAAATCCTCCCTTTTGCTACCTACTGTTAGACTGGACAGGGCCATGTAGGCAAGAGTTGTGCTTGTAGCATCACATAAGTTACAAGAAAGGAAAAATAACAAAGACCATTTTGCCCTCCCAGAACTGCTCATCAGCTGGATTGGTTTTTACCTGCTCATTTTATTTTTTTTTCAGCGGGGAATGGAATATTGCTAGTACAGGTCGTGATCTATCTACCTCAGTTCTCTTAAATATAAAAATAACACATTTCTTCCAAGATATCTCTGAATTGCAAACAGTGGGAAGGCAGCAAAATATTCTGGAAAAATCATTATGTGCTTACTCCTCTCCCATACGCCCAGGGCATTTGTTTTGGCTGCTGTCAGACAGAGGATACCAGGCTGGCTGGACTTTTGCTCTTCTCTCATAGCACATTATCTGTCCTTCTATAGGACATATCTACTTGCCATTATGTTTTTACTGAGGTGCTTCTGTAAGCTTTCTGCTGGTGGACATTTTCCTTGCCCAAAGCATACAGTAAAGCTAACAACAGACATTCTGAAGTTGGTTTGTGTTGTGAAAATACAAAAAAAGCAAATATTTCATGGGTTGGAGCATCTGGTCTTCTGTGTGCCTTTGTGTACTCATTTTCAAACTCGACTGCAGTCTTCAGAATGAAGTTGAAGTAAAGCTTCCAGTCAGTCAGGTCAAATGTATTTATGAATATTTCAGTTTTCCAATGTGTAAGGACTGTCTTCATTAAAAATCACACACACATACAAAATAGAAGTAGTATAATTTATAGTATTATGAACAGTTTTTCTCAATTGTTTGACTAAATAGTGACCGAATGATTTGGAAATTTAATTTTATGAACTTTTTCATATACAGCTTTCAAGCAAGTACCATGACCAAGACTTTTCAGTGGTTTTCATGGAAAAGATTAAAGTAACATGTAAAAGCAAATTATGTTCATTGTAATTTCTTTCACTCACTGTAATTTCACCTCAGATATCCAAGCTTGAGGACTTAAAGTTTTATTTTGTGTAAGTTTTCTAATAGGACCATATAGCCTTCCTCTCTTCACAATCTCAAATGCATAAATTCTGAGCTTTACGTGAATTCTGAACTTGATCAAATGAGTAGCCTTGCTGTGTCATACCAGGGTAACTGAAAGTAGGGCTTAGCAAGCGTCAGCCCTGAATCTGAATTAATTAGGTAACATCAGAATATTTTCATTCAGTCTTTCATTCCAAGAATAAGGTATTGATACAAATTAAGAGACAAAGAAAAGAAACTTGTGGGTTTTGGTTTTTTGGTGTGGGATTTTTTTTCCCCCAAACAACAACAATATCAGGCACCAACCCTGGCTTAGCAGAGTTGAGTAAAATAGAACAAATACACCTGAAACAAGAAACAAAAAGACATTAATAATAAACGTGTACAAGCTGAGAACAAACCAGACCTGTCCATCCTGTATGAATGAATACAATGTCCTTATTCTTTATACACAATTAAATACAGTAACCGAAAAATACTGAACAAAAATCCATTTCTATGCTCGTGTCAATATGATGGTGCTATAGTAAACTAATTTGCTAATTTAAATGCCAGCTGGAGACTTCCACTTGGTGCCTGGAGGAATAAATGGTTTATTGAAATGATTGAGCTACATACCAGTGACAGCAAAAGGCTCCCAGGACTTTATTACTCCCCCATCTTATGAAAGTTAGGAATTAAGCTCACCGTCATCATCACTTTCCAACTGAGAATTAAAAAAACTAGGTGACTCTCTGAAAACCCAGCCACCTTGAAAATTAACTATTTTATTGATTGTTGCAAGAACTCTCCAGGTGGGAATTTCAGACAGCCCTAGAGATTCCATCGGGAAGCTCCTGCTGTGTCAAGTCCAATTTATTTGCTTAAATCTATTGATTAATGTCGTGGGTGGAGTGTCACAGAGATTCTTGCTGCAGGATTGATTAAATTGTACGTGAATAAAAAGTGTAAATAGTCAATAGAAAATGTTCCTACAGATGCAGAAATGGTCATGCGGGACAACTCTTTGGTAAGGTACTTCAGAGATGTTTTGTATATAGTTGAGATAATCAATAACAATTTATTACACATGTGCTGAAGTGATCACGTACAACCACAGGCCAGCTAGATTATATGAAATGAGCAGAACAGCAAATCAGTGAGCCTCGCTATATTGAGCTGAAGATGCTGCTGTGAGGACCGTTGCAACAGAGGTTCCTCTTGCCACCAGACGGACACAATCCCCTATGCCCTGTGTATGGCCCTGTGCCTCAATCCAGATAAATTAATTTCTCCACAAAGAATTCTGTCTCTGAGTGTCTGTGCATCACCAGCACACTGGTAATGGAATCTGATGACAAGAAAGAATGTAGATTTTTCATAGTAAGTGAGTAGTAAAGAAAAGCAGCACTCTCAGTACTCTTCAGGATGTTGAGACTGAGATTCCATGAACAGTCCAGCACTAGACCAGGCTTACCGGAAAGGAGTAGGAAAGGGATAAAGGGATGAAATGGGTGAAGAAGGAAAGAAAAACAGGAATCATTTTACTATGCCACTCACCAGAGTGTCTAGGCATCTAATCAAGGTTATTTCACAGGAGTAGGAGTCTAATATCTTTGCAGAACGTCATAAAAGTCCTTTGACTTCATACAGACTTTTCATTCAAATTAAGAAAGCTGATTACGTTTAGGTATTGACTTAAAATACAAAAGACTTCCCAACAGTGCCTGGGATAAATTTCAAGTCTGTTTTATAGTCTTAGCTGTACTAAAGCCAAAAGAGGATATTAGAAAAGAGCTAATTATAATTATTACTCTGAGAGACAATGATAATATCAAAGACATTTCAATGCTCATCCGTTTCAGAGGACCTCATAAAGTTCAGGAAAAATTCTGAGGCAGTTCATAATGGGAAACCTTTTTAAAAGTACCAAAGTGTTTTTGGAGCCTGAGTGACTTAGGTCCCCTGTATACCCAGAGGAAGAACTAGCTGAAAGGACACATAAGTCATCCTTATAGAGCATGGATGGGTGCATTAAGAACCTAGGAATAAACATTTGTCATTATTTTACAGAGTATTAATAATTGTTCTACCCATGACTTGCTTCTATGAAAAATAGTTTAGATAGATACAGAATTGATTTGTGCTAGACTACAGCAATTTATTCTTGTAAGGAATACTGTGCAACCTTCAACAAAACAGAGGCTGCAAGTAGGAAATACATGTGACTTATGATTCAGGAGGACTAGGGTACCAGATTTAGCCCCTGAGCAGTGCAGCCGAAGATATACTGATTTTCAAAGTCTTTTCCTGTGCTCTCCTTTCTTCTTCTGTGCTTTTCCACAGGCATCTTCAAAGTTTGCACCTCCTTCAGTGGGGGAAAGAGAAGAGAAGGAGGGATAGCGATGGCAGATTTGCTGGGAGCATGCAAAAAAAGCTTGCTCCTTCTGCCAAATCCTCTGCTCTGTTCCCAGCCAAACCTTTCCCTCATGATGTTTTTCATCTGCCCCTGAGGATAAGAAGGAGGTCTGCACTTTTGAGAACCTGGGGAACTGGAGACTTATTAACTTGGAGCACACATCCATGAGTCACCAAGACATGTGCATTCCACTTTGGTGTATCCAGACTGATATGGGAAATAGAATATTTTCTGCTCAGGACTATCTGTGCAATAAATTTCTAGAGATCAATGTGTGCTCCAGGCAAGTTTAAAAGCTTTCAGTACAATCTTTTTTTTTTTTTCAGAAGAGGTGCTCATAACAGCAGCGTTGCCTAGAATTCCACTGATCTGTCCTGGGCAGATGGAGGACGAAGCAAGAGGACTCTAAGAACCAACACAACAATCTGTCCTATGTGCTCATTAATCTGAAATACATGAATGCAATGGAGATAGGAACAACATTAAATCATCAGAATCTGAAATCAGACAAACATGTAACACACAGGGAGGCCCGAGTGAAATCTTACTTGCATCATTTTTTTAACAGTGAATTATTTTCAGCTTCAGTGGATTTTTTTCTGATGTACAGAATGAAAATTTGAAAAAGTGGGCATTAGCTATTTCTTCTCCATTCTTAATTCTGAATTCATTTCAGCATTTCAGTCAAATACATCTGCGGTTTCTGTGGAGCAAAAGTCACAAATTCTCTAAGTATTTGTTTCTCTGGATAAAGCATTTTAAACTGTTCTCCACAAGCTGTTTTCCACCTTGAAGGGGCACTGATCAAAGTAATGGAATTGACACCAAAGCAAGCATTACTGTGACTAGTTCCATTAAGTGGTTTACATATATTACCTGCATAGAAATCACGGGGTTTTTTTAAACACTGAGGGTTGTAAAATATCCCTCTGTAAGTAGCATTGAGTATGTACAAAACCTTTTCTCCAGCGCTTCCTAATGCAAAGAAAAACATTTTTCTCTAATAGCTACATAGTAACTAGCAAGACAGTATGTGGAATATAAGATAGCTTCAGAACATATTATGGTGAGTGTGACACAAGACAGACTTAGGGTCATGGTTCTGTCAGTCTAATTTTGGACATCTTTTAATTAAGTTTGTGATTATGACTAGCTTTCCAGAGACATTACGAGACAAGCAAAGATACTGAAATTGTATATTAAGTACTCATGGGAGATTTTGAACAGTTTTACTGGCAGTGTGTGTTTCAGTAACCCAAGCCTGTTAGAGTACCAACCCAAACATTCATCTTTCGGCTTTTCATTTGAATTTTCCAAGCAGGTTACATCTGAAGTAGACATGTGGGATTTTAGAAAATCCACATGCAAAAGGTTATTCAAAAGCGCTGTAATGGATCGGCCGGCATGCATGTGTGCATTGTGTGCGCCCACATGCTTGTGCATATGTCTGTGTGTGCATACCATCGCCCTCTGCTGGGTGTCATCAAAACTGCCCACATTTATATCCATCATCAAGCAAATAATCACTTTCCTTTAGCATAAAAGGAAAGAGGTGAAGTTCTAAAGTCTTCTGGTATGAAGCAACTATCCAACATGTATAAGCAGCTCCTCTGCCAGCAGGTTTTAAGACTCTGGAAGATATTTCAGCCAGAAAAGTTGTCCTACAACTTGCTGAGGAAATTTGGTCAGATCTGTTGAGCAAGATGTTATTTATGAGTTTCAAGTAGGTGAACTGAATCCAGTTTCTATGTGCAAATTTTGTTGTAAACCAAACTCTGCAAGGCTAGAGCAATCTTGCATAAAATAGTTTCCTTTTCTAGTCCTAAAATAAACTGTTCGTTTCCGCAAATACAACAGCATTACTTGCTTGATGGACAAGATACTCAGCTTCTCTGGATCCGTACGTCTCTGTGGAGTTTAACAAGATGCAGCCATGTATAAAAGCTGAGAATCTGTTCTGCGAACTGCAGTCTGGCAGAAATCTGTATTTGTATCTTCTTATCTTCTTAGCACAGCCTGAATGAGGGAAAATTAAAAAACTCATGAAATGAGTCTTACTCTTCGTGGTGACCAGATTGGTTGGGAACGCTGTTTGAGTTTTATAAGTTTTTATAGTTTTATAGATCATTTAAGACATATCAGTTCAGCTAGACAGAGTTGTCACTTAGCCCCCAGCATAAAGCACAAGTTACTTCCCGAACTCCCTATCTTCCTTTCAATTACTTTTATTTTTAATTAAATCAAAAAGGCCCTAAGAAGGGACTTCAGACTTAGCCTTCACTGTCTTGAGAGGTGATGCCATTATCCCTGCAATGTCAGCAGTGAATCAAAAGAGTTTCTCTGTTTCCCTCTGTTGGGCTGTTCCTGGTTAAAAGCATACTTCTGATTTACCATTTGAGGTGAAGAACAGTCTTCTTTTTACGTATATCTCTTCAGTTCCGTGATAAATGTCACTTAAGATTTTATTGTTTACCAGTTAGTGACCTGATGTGTGTTTATTTTTAAGTCCTTTAAGCTTCATGACCATTATTTTTTATTTAGACACATTTTTCCTTGTCCCTTTGTTTCACCTGCCTTTCATAGACTGCTATCATTATCTTTAAATAGATGTCAGACGTGCTCCTCTCTACAGGAAAAGTGCTTTTAATCTTCATTGCACATTGCAACCTCTAGCTCTTTCTTATCCACCCTTCAAAGACAACAATACTGAATGACTACAAGGCTCACGTCTCTTTTAAGGGCACTGATGGTCTCCGTACCCTGTTAGGATGTTTTTTCATGCTTGTAAAATCCCTTACAGATGAAAAATTGACAAATTGACAAGAATTTATAAGAACCATGGTGTTTTAACAGGCCCTTTATCTCTTATATTCTATAATCCCTGTGGAGTTTCAGAAACGGTTGGGCTGTGATGAAGCACGCCTAGGCAAAAACTGAATAACCAAATGTTCTGAGTTCTGTTCTAACAGCCACTAAGTAAAACTGTGCATCTTTTCATCCACATAAAATGAACAATTTTTGACTGAAAGCTGGTTGGTAGTCTCTTGATCTAGAGAGCTCCACAAATATCATGGAATTTGAAGGGTTCTGACCTTTGAGTCCACTCCACAAGCCCGTACTAAGCTAGAAGGTGCAATTGTGTCCAGAAATCCAGGAAGTGTTAAAGGATGTGACCCGTAAGAAACACTGTGTTCCCTTTCAGTGTTACAATGCTTTATACATTCAGGCCAAGCAATGGGATTAAATATAGGATTGTTATCGGATTAATGCCTCGCCGTGGTTTAACCCCTGCAGGCAGCTCAGCCGCACACAGTCACTTGCTCACTCCCCCTGCAGTGGGATGGGGGAGAGAATGGAAGGGCAACAGTTAGAAAACTCGTGGGTTGAAATAGACAGTTTAATAGGTAAAGCAAAAGCTGCACATCCAAGCAAGGTAAAATAAGGAATTCATTCACTGCTTCCCATCGGCAGGCAGGTGTTCAGCCATCTCTAGGAAAGCAGGGCTCCATCACGCATAATGCTTACTTGGGAAGACAAACACCCTAACTCCAAATGCCCCCCTGCTTTCTCCTTCATTCCCCATCTTTTATTGCTGAGCACACCATCATATGATATGGAATATCCCTCTAGTCGGTTGGAGTCAGCTGTCCCAGCTGTGCCCCCTCCCAACCTGTTGCGCACCCCAGCCTACTCACTGGCGGGGCCGTGTGAGAAGCAGAAAAGATCTTGACACAGTGTAAGCACTGCCCCGCAAAAGCCAGAACATTAGTGTGCTATCAACAGTGTTTTCATTACAGATCCAAACCATTGCGCCACACAAGCTACTATGAAGAAACGTAACTGTATCCTAGACAAAACCAGTGCATCCCAGAATCACTTGAGGATCATCTGATACTAAGCGCATTCAGACCAACAAGGACCTCCAAACGCGCTCTCTGGTCAGGTGCCTGCTAGACCTGCGTTGGCTGGCCAGCAGCACCAAACAGGTCATGCAGGTGCACATGTGTGGGAAGGCAGGGTCTGGTGTCTTGCTGCTGGAAAGCAAAGAGAGAAGGGCGGCATAGGTGCTGCTGTGTGCCGGGCCACCTCTCTACCTCTGCCTTCATACCTGAGAAGGTGAGGTGGACTCTGCCTTTGGAAAAGCCTGTGTCTGTAGTCTTTCCTTAGTCTTCTGTTCTTTCTGCCAGTCACTTTTATGTCAGACTAGACTATATGCAGATTAGTAAATGAGAAGGCTAAATGCCGTACTGGTTTTGTGGAGATTTGTAAGATACACTGTTGCACGCTCATCCTTCCTTGGTGCTTTGGTATCAATTACCTTGTCATGTGGGAAGGCTGGACCAGAAGACACACACACGCAGTCATCACTCTTTAAAATACTGATTCCCTTAACCCAATGATGTAGTCTGAGATAACCCTTCACACCTGGCTGCTGAGTCGCCAAATGGCAAATTGAACACCAGTGCCCTTTCTCTGCTGGAGGTGGTAAGAGGAACCACTGCAGATTTGCAGTAGCATCGATCAGGTGCAGCACCTTTACTCAGGTTAGACAGGGCCGGAGCACTTCCTCTGTTCCTGCGCTTTACCTTGCTCTCATTCTGGTAGGAGGTATGACTGGTTTATAGCATCTCATTACCACCTTTTCCTCTTCACCCAATAATGGATCCATTTCCTGTCTGAAATATATTCTTTATTCTCTTTGCTATGCTCTAAAACTGGTTCTATCCAACTTCCCAGGAAACATTTCTTTTAGGGACCAATGGCCAACTGCCTGTCATTTGTGTTTATATTCTGGGTGTCCCTTGTATCATCCTGTGCCTATGTTCTCAAGGATCTCCGCGGTCATCTTGCACTTGCACCCTCACAGGTCCTTGCTGTGGTCTGATGGGTTACAGCAGCACTGAGCATGGCATGGGAACAAGTGGCTGTGGGATGCACAATGGCGGACCTCAGGTCTTCACACAGGTGTAGGACCTCATGCTAGGTCATCCAAAATATCTAATGTGGCAACCTACAGAGCGACAGCCCTAGGATTTCCCCTACAGTATAGGTGCTATGACAAATTCTGGTGCCTACCAAGGTTTCTTCAAAACCATGGCACAATTAGATGACCAAGGAATTTGGCCTGAGAACTGCAGCACAAGTTGTTCTTTATCACAGTGGCAAGAAGTCAGGAAGACCATAACTGCACCAGTATAGGAAATATCCACAGCAGAGCAGCAAATAGGCGGCATAATGAAAGCTTGATCCAACCACATGCAGCTGGGAGTCACACCTGGCCCAGTATTCACCATCAATACTATATTGAAAAAGTCAAACTACAGAAAGAAGCAATTCTCCTGCATTCTTTCCTCTGATTTCATAATGTTTCCAGCCACGTTGCTCATTCCCTGTGATTTTTACATTTCCCCAATGCTTCAAAACTCTGACCTTTCCTTTGCAGAAATACATTTTTAAAATTCAATACCCGGTCTTACAATCATAGTAAATGAACTTTTCAGCTTGTTTTTACTTTAAAAGTGCAATCTGCATTGACAAGAGATGACTTAGTAGTTTTAACCCAAGCTCTCAAAGGCATAAATTAACGTTCAAAACCAGAAATTCTTTAATTCTTTCAGTCTGGAATTCTGCTCAGCCTGTGTTTTTCTGACTGGTTTTCCCTGGCTGTTAAATTGATAAGATGATTATGTTATGATTTTATAAATAATGTGTGTTGAGAAAGGGATGTAATTCAGGTGGAAAATAGAAGCTCAGGGATTCACTGGGAGGCAGGAGCTTCTTGGAGAACAGTTGTATTGTAAACCTGGGAGGAGAAACTTGTCTTCTGAAAGAGGTTTGGCTGTTCAAAAATGAGTAGATTAGATTTGGCATTCCTGGAGATTTAAAAGAGCACAGGACTGCCGAGATCTGTGCTTCCATTTTCATCTCACTCCATCTGTGGTTTAGTTTACAAGAATACATCATGCTCACAAACATGATTCTTGGTTCCCTCTCCACAAACATTTTGAGTACCTTTTTCAGATATGATTTGTTTCTGTGTCCCTAATAATAAATGTGAGGTTTCTTTTGAGCCTGGGAGTGAGCTTCAATACCAGGTGTTTTCTGTGCTGCTTACTAAGCAGTGAGACATACACAAGTCTTAATGCTCTGCTGGGTGTCCTCCAAAATGGCACTATGATTACTTTTTTTATTTTCTGGTAGGTGCTGGAAAACATATCATTGTCCTCCTATAATAGCGCCCTGCTGCATCTGTTCTTGTAGTTCCTGTTGTTCCTATAACAAGCTGTAATTTAACTTGGTGAAGAAAAGGAAGAAAGAAAGCAGAAAATAAGGAAGAAGCAAGTTCAGCAGGTTATAACATCAGCATCTGTCCATTGTGAAGGACAGTCTCAGACGATTTTACCTTGAAGTTGGCTTGGGGTCAGAATACAACTGGTAAAGTCGCAATTTCACTTCAGAATTGAAACTCAATCTTTAAAGAAGTACTTGATAATTTTTCCATGGGATGAGTCTTCATCCCATTTCTTAGGGAAGGAAACAAACTACATCGAGCCTCTGAATAGCAATCTGGATCCTGTGATGTACGAGTACCTCGGTACCTCTGACATCCAAAGGATATGTTACAAAGGTACCACCTCCATGGATTGCAGCTGATTTCAGTGCCTGTCTGGAGGAACTGAGGAATCTGCTTCACTGTCCTTGTGGCTTGAAAGTTTTTTCTTAATATCCCACCTGGGGGACCATTTGTTGGTCAAGTGGTCAAAAAGACCATTTGTTGTCAATTAAGCTGATTTGTCCTTGGCATCTTCCCAGTGGCCAAAGAGAATAGACGATGGATCACCTTCCAATTTCTAACACACTGCTGTGTACTGTAAAGCTGTTACCTCGTCTCCTTTCAGTCTTTCCTTTTCCAGGAGGTTTTCAGCCTTTTTCAGTTTGCGGCTCTTAAAGATTTTCCAGTACCTTGCACAGTACCTTGAACGCTGCTTTTGGCAGGTTCTATTTTTCTTAGCTACCTTTTGACCTCTGAGAATGTGTCCTCAAAACCTTGCATATCTGAGGACCACAAACTGCGAAGCAAACTTTCTTGGACCCTAAATTATCAACCCCTTTATGCAGAACATTTTCCTTACCATTTTATCTGCATACAGTATTTTTTATACTCTATAAACATTTAATCTTCTGTTGCCTTCCTCTAGTCTTTCTCCAAGTTATTAATATTTTTCTTTAAAAGTAGGTGGCAAGTGAGATGTAGAATCCAAGCTACACTCATCAGTGCAAAATACAACTTGATAATTATTCCTAATAAATTACTACCTAGTGTGACTTGTGCTTTTGCAAGCGGATATAACTGCTGACTTGTACTTTATTGTGTTTCCAGTAAAACCCTTGGGTCCTTTTATGGCATATTGTTGTTTAGATAGGGACTTATAATTTCATATTTTCATGTTTTCTTTCAGATGGGATACTCTTTGGGGGTGGGAATAAAGCCTATGTTTTGCTTTGTTTTTTCATGACTGAGGACGTTGAGCCTTCCTGGAGTTTCTCATGTAATGCTACCAGCAAAACCAGCATGCAGCCCTTGAAAGAGGATCATTCAAACTGAGGGTATTAAATGAGAGAGAAAGCTCAGGCACATGGTAGCGCAAAACATTTCTGTCTTGAAATTCTAGCCAGTAACAACATTGTTTGAGGCTTAATTTTATGGTTTAAAAAGCCACAAAATCTCCCATGTGAGTACAGACAGGTATTACACAGTTGTTAATTTTATTTACGTTTACTTAATCAAACAAAGGACTACCTTGTTGGTTTACAAGGAAAACAGATTTGAGCACATGAAAACACTGGGGATATGTGGCTACAAAATTTAAAAGATACAATTGTATTTTTTGCTTCCTTGAAATGTCTGGCTTTGGGAGACTTTTCAATTAGTAAGTGTCTGAGGACCTTAAAGAGACAATCAGTGATTTCTATGATAAACATTTATTTAACAGGTTCTTCCTCACATCTGATTTATCTTTCTTATCAGGACTTAAAGCCTGAAGGGAAGAAATGTAACTTTATTATCAAAGAAAATTTTATTGCTTAACACTAATGATTTAGGATCAATCAAAAATTACACTCTTTTTTTTTTTTTCTAAAAACAGTGTGGGTAAATGACTGAAATATATATTAAAAACTAAGCTAGACAAGCTGGGTGTAAGAATATAAATTTAGTCCTAAACCAGCAGAATCGAATTAGATATTATACATTTAGCACTTCTGTAAAGATATAGGCTATCCGATTTACAGTGCAATACAAGAGTTCATAAAGAAGACTATTCAGCCAATTTTGAAACCCAGAAATAAAAATTAAAATGAAATGAGCCTAAAAATGAACAGCGATTACAGTATTGTTTCTATCCCACTTAATTTACTCTTATAAACCTAGGGTTCTTAAGACAGGACTGTTATGTCAGGGGGCAAAGTTATCTCGTCTGTGCTACTTTTAAGGTGTATGAAAGCCATGGTTCTGGAGGGCGAAGTGGGGGGTTCTTCAGTTCTAAGACCTGTGCAGGGTAAACAGGACCCCCAAGACCTTTTTGTACACCATAAAGTACTGGATGCTCTGGCGTAGGGAATGTATAATGAATGGGGTCCCACTGTAATCTCTTCTCATGGTGGTTTCATGTTCTAACAGTACCTTTGCTCTGCAGTTCAAAGGTGTCACAGCAGGTCACATAGACATACAGGAATTATCTTTAATCAGCTTTGGTGTTAATGGTAGTATATCTCCAGCAGCACAGAGCTAAGTTTGGGCTAAGCTGGTCAGTAACGACCCAGAGTCCAGGACCTGGCAGGTGCCCTGAACCCTGTTCCATAGCTGCATTATTCACCTGAACTTACCAAGTGAAACACAGCTTGGGTGTGTGCAATACAAAGATTCTGAAAATGTAGCGTGTTTATCTGTACAGAAAAAGAAAGGATTTGGTCCATATCTCATGTATGTTAATGTATCACTTACAGTTTCTTTTCTTAAAAGAAAAAAAAAAACCAAACCCAAGAAAAAGAAAAACACATGCCAACCCCCTCATTGTCAGGTACCAATGTTCAGGCAACTGAATCGCTCCCCAAGGAGCAATGCTTTTTTTTGAATTTTCATTTTTATAGTGAAGAGATGAAGCTTTTGGCTTGTTAAGAAAAACTGGTTTGCCATTAAAGTTTGCCTAATATTCTAAAGTGAAACAATTTTACTTCTCAGGGGGCAATGAATCCACACAGAGCATCATTGTAATGTTTATGCCAAAAATCCGAGAGAAGTTGAGGATCCTTGGGTATTAATTCCTATTCCAATGGAAGAGACAACTGTCCAATGAAGAGAAAGGGTAAAAAGCTCTTCTTGATACACATGATTCTGTAGGTTTCAGGCAAATGTTCAAAAGTGGGAAGACAGTGGCAAATTCCATTTCAGCACGGTAACAAGAACTGCAGTGACATCTTTGGTGACATTTCAGATGTCCTTTTTGAGATGCAGCACATAGTCTCATGATTAAATTACAAATGTGTATGGCCCTGTTGTCTTGAGCTTTTGTTTTGTCAATTGCTGGAGTGGAAATCACTACTATTTTGATGTAAGACTATCTTACATCCACTTTGGATGCCTTGTAAATCACTAAAAAATTTGGGGTAATGCAGCATCAGACCGAGGGATTTTATTTTATTTTTTCACTGCACCACTTTTGTGGCAATTATTTGGATGAATTAAAACAGCTTTCCCAAAGACAATGAAATGCTCGATGTGGCTGCCTGACAAGGTCATGCATAGAGTAATAATTTGCATGAAGCTGGAAGAAGTACATGCCTTTCTAGGGCATAAACAAGCTTTGAGAATGCCAGAAATTATACAAGCAAAATAATTATAACTTGAATCAAATCAGCTTGCTTCTTTTAACCTTCCAACACATTCAGCTAATTTATTAAACTCTGGGCATTGCAGTCAGAGCTCCAAAGAGCTTTTTTGTTCCGTTTTGCTGCACTATGCTGCAACAACGATCAGAGAATGTAACAGTGCCCTTGATTCAGATGTTTACAAATCACAGACCTGTAGTATTCGACTATCTTATCAGCACACCTGATGCAGATAGGAACTCGTACACAGCCATGGTAGCACAGAGAGATACTGCCTGAATTATACTACTTGAAGAATTGAAGGGCTGTCTTGCAAAAGCCATTACATATTTCTTTCTTAAAAAAAAGAATATCCACCTTATCAAGCCTGTTAACATAGAGTTAGTAATACTTCTGACTGTGAAGGTACATTATTATTCTTAACATGAGAAACTAAACATAAACCAAATTTGCAACAGTTAAAGGCACTGAAAAGATTTCATCTGACCCTGGCACGCTACTGCAGCAAATACTATGTGTGGGTAGCAAAAAAAAAATCGTTCTATTTTCTGGTAGCACATGATAAAGAATTTGATGCTAGGGTGGTATTTTGATGACCATGGACCTATGGCTAGTTCTGTCCTATGACTTATTCAGTGAGTTTTGGGTTTTTTTTAATTTACTTTTTGATCCCTGAATTTGAAAAATCAAATTATATGGTATGTTTGTAAAATCCATGCCATGATTATAGCTGATAATGTTATAGGTATAACCTTCACTGATAGTCCTGCCCAATTTAGCATACACACCAACCTGGTGAAATGTTGGCCAAATCTGTAACGAAGGTGTTGTCTCTGAACTGGCATTGTGGATGAGACTTGCTGGAACATGCTTCCATGCTAGTGAAATCATGAGCATCTTGAATAATTTGCTTCATATACAATCTGTTTGGGCTGGGCTGGGCTGGTAGTGAACTACTGTATGACCTGACTCTACCGTGACATCTGGGAGACCACGATGTCTGGGAGAAGGATTAACTTCAGGTTCCTATGACGTTCTAAACACCTGATGTGACATACATACATACAACTCTTGGAAATTTTGACTGCCTAGATCAGATAGTTGTCAGAACAGTGCCTCTAACCATCTGTCAGGTAGATGAAACTTGGGGAATCTCTAGTAAGGCCTTGTACCAAGTAAACATACCTTAGGTTAGGCCTGGCAGATGGACAAGGTGTTGCAAATATGTCCTGACACCACAGAAACTGTGTGATGGTGCTAGGTGAAATGCAGAATTCCAGACCTGAGCATCAACTTTACAGAGCTTTGTGTTTATTATTAATAAATATATTTTCTTAAAAAAGTAAAGCTTTTCCATTAAACTGTTCTGTTCCAGAAAATGCTCTGTGTACAAATGCAGGTAAAGGGAGAGAAATTATGGAAGAGAAAGCATGATTACCTCTACTACCCAGCAAAGACAAAGGCTGAAGCATTCACCCATTAAAAGAGTTCTGTGGTATAAAGGAGATTAGCTCGAAATCTCTTGTCAATAGACATACACATCCAGGAAGGCCATTTAATGTGTCCTCATTTGCTAGCCTATTGAATTAGACAGGGAATTTTGGCATTCACTGAGAGCAAGTAAATACTTTTCATGGCCTGATGAGACTAGATTATTGATCAGTTAGACACATTTGTCTATAAAACAATGGTCCCAATCCTTTTGCTGAGACAGATGAATTTAATGTGAGCATGAAGAATCAAGTCAGAAACGTGATGATCTGTCAACTTGATGGTAAGTTCTTTTTAGTTCAGGTTTTGATTGGTAAAGCAAGATATTTAGGGTGGCCAGAGAAAAAAAATATACAGATCCCTTGCATATGAAAGGTCATCAAGGCATATTTGCAGCATGTTCTACTAGGGAGCGCAGCGAGATCTGTGAAACACGATGGTAGTGCTTTGCTCCAGAGCTGGCTGGGGAACAGTGATTAAAATCCCTGTTATGAATAAGATCATGGTGTTTGATTTTAGACTTAGAAATATTTCTTAGAAGAGTGTTAGAAATATTTCATTCATTGATTGCAAACAAATATACATGGCCAATGTTTTTTTCCTAGAAGTTTTTAGGGATCTGAAAACATCAAGAATTTTACCTAAAAAGATAATAAATGGAAAATTCATATCAGAAAAATGTTCTTGATAACTTGATACTATTTTTAATCTCATTATTTTGAGGATTCTTTTTCAAAGAGAGAGGTTGGCATTAGGTAAAAATGACTTTTCACTTTTGGCTTCCTTGCCTAAAGATTGATTGATGACCTTTCCGACAGATTAAATCTTCACAAAGAAATCTTTCCTTCCACACATTACAAAAACACTGTACATGCATAGATCTGAATTTTCTGGACAGCCACATGTTTGATAAAACTCCTACCACGTTCCAGGCAGCATTTGTGTGAGTAATTACCGAGCTTGAACTGTATGCCTAAAAGACAACCTGACTTCACATGCAAATATTTCACAGCAATTTTTGTCCTATCTTAAATGCGTGTATGTGTATATATATATATATACACTTTCAAGAATCCATTTTTTATATATATATATTCCTGAAAGTCAGCATGAGTATGTACGCTTGTGCACATGCATCACTTTGATAAGCTGAACATATTGTATGGCAAACATAATTCTCCTGGTAGAGACAGAGTAATTGTAATATAGGGTATAGTAGGTCAGTATAAGGTTTAACATTTTGTATGAGTCAGCTTCAGCTGCTGTTCTCTGAATAAAAGGGAGCTTGTAACTGCTCTGTTGTATTAGCAATCTGGGAGAATCCCTGCTACCCTTTTGCTCGGCAAGTTACTGAATCTCCTGAAAGTGTGATTTACTCCTCTTTTGTTGCTAGCTCATTTTTCATGGCTGCCTGGACCCCACCCCTCCTCTCTGCACACCCTTGCGCAGGGGCCGAGAGGCAGAATCTCCCAAAGAGGAGCAAGGCAGGCTGGGGGCCACTGGGGCAGCCCCAGCCCAGGGCATCAGGCACCTCCTTGGGGATGGAGCTGGGACACTGGCCCATGGGAGGGCCCGACTCAGCACAGTCCGTGGCTGGGCAGGACAGGGCTGTGGCAGGGCTGGAGATGTGTCCTATGGCCTCACTGGGGCAGGGACTGACGGCCCCAGGGGCTGGAATGGGGTCTTGGGCTGTGGGTGGGGATGTGGGAGCCCCAGGGGTGGACAGGGATATTAGGGCCCATGTGTGCTGGCGCTGACAGAAAACGCAGCAGCCGTTTTGGGGCAGTATCTGCTGCCCGTTTTCTGTGGAAATCCTAGAGCCGCATGACAACACAAAAGAAGTTTCTCAGATTCTCACATGACCTGAAATAAGAAGCTTGCTTTGAGCAAGAACATCACTGGAATAGGAGCAAAGCCAGTGGGAAATAAATGCATTGCTATTTCTCCTATATAGATGATTGAAAACAAATCATACTCCCAAAATCTATTGGTCCCCCGTTACCTGATCAAGCTCTCCCTGAGTTTTCCCTATTGCTCACCTGAAGGTGACTCTCCCAACACAAGCATTAAAATTTATTGACTTGATCTTATGATTCTTTGGCAGACAAAGCTCCTGATAAATTCAGCTACTGTTACTTTATTATTATCTACTAAAACAAGCCTTATCTCTTACTCTAGCTGCATGTTCAATTTATGCATATGACAAATACGCAAGATGTTTTTAATATCACCTTTTAAAAACAATTCTGTCCACTTACAACAGCTTCCTACTTTGGAAAAATCTGAATTTTCAGTGAGCCAAACAGACTCAGGATTTCTTTGTGTGAGGACTCTCAGGGCCATTAATCCAAATTAAAAATATGAATTTCAAGAAGATGAATGTTATTGAATCCTTGATTGGGCATCCTTTTTCAGAATTCAAGTGGTTGCAATTTGCTTTCATTTATTTCAGTCTGAAAGTGAATTAAACTACTCACACAGGTTTAATGCCATTTAACAAATGTTCAACCCAAGTTTACACTAACTTTTAGAGTGTTTTCATGTCAACAAACTGTGGCTTACAGGTAATATTTTTCATAGATACAAGATGACTTTACTGTATACAATGGAAAAAGTTCTTCTTAGTCGAATTTTTGGTGCTTTGGTCATAAATGTACAGTTAGCTCTTCTTGGAAAACAAATGTATTTCCAGTAAGACTGATTTACTAACTGAATGTCTGAATGAATGGACATCTATGGGATTTTCCAAATAAAAGAAAGACAATTCCAAATCATACACATGTATACATTTAGAAACTCCTGTTTCAACCCTTGTCCTTCCATTCCTTCTGTTTTAGCCTGATTTTGAATACCTTAAACTTTTATTTTGTTTCAGTTGCTATAGTGTCACACAAGCAGGCAGGAAGAAAGAGTACTTGCTGAATCCCTGCTATTTAAAATGAGCTAGCCTCTGAGAAGCTCTGTGCAGTTATGTACTCTTTTCAAGGTCTATTCCTATTTAAAGGATACAATAACTCAGGCATTACACATTTATATATATATATAAATTTCACTCTTTTTCCTTGGCATGATGCATTTCTCTGTATGGAAAATTATATAATGTTTCCCTTAGAAACTCTGTGAAATTCAGCACAGATAAATTTCATACCATTTTAGTGGACCAAAAGTGTACATGGGGGGGTTGTTTTCTGCTGAAGCAGACAGGAAAGCTGAAATGAACTTCAAAGTGATATGGGCTCTTGGCTTCATGAAAGAAAATGAAACAAGATGTTTAGATTGTTCCCTCCTGAATTGCTGGGTGTCATGCATGGGTCAATAAAGCTCATAGCTGAGTTTTTTACAGCAGTCATGAATTTATGATTTGGTCATCAAGGAGCTAGAGAGAAAGATTTTGTGGGTCTGAGCAAAAGGGTGTTCAGTTTCAGATCCCTTCAGCCATCCACCCCTCTAGGCCCTGGAAGGAGACAGACCACCACTTGAATTGCACTCTGTGACCTCGTAATTAAATGAAAGCAGCCCTTCCCCTGGTTTTATTTTTGTCATTTCTTGGTTTGATATGGGTGGCACATATTTCAGTTCCACTTAGGAGACCGGCAACAGCAGAGTGTTATGGAAGCAGCTCTTGCCAAGCACTTCCCTTCTCTGTATTTAAGCTGGCTTTCTCAAACAAAATACTTTACGATCTCTGTAGCTTATGAACAAAAGATCTATAATATGCTTTTCAATAACCAGTTTCAGGTGGCTTCTCTCTGGGGCTGCCTGTGCCTGTGCTTATGTCCATAGAGCATCATGAAGACCACAGGACTTTGCCTCAGTCAACCTTGGAGTGCATACTCATGATGATGCTCGGGATGGGCTCAGACTCATGATTAACTGAGCATGTAGACACATTGTGGACTGAGCTCAGGACTGCAACTTTCATGCCTGTGACTGAGCTCCCTTTCCTTGGGTAGAAGCTTGCATAGTGGGAGCTCATCAGGGAAATCACACAGAAAAAAAGATGAGTTTTGGCGTGACCTTCAGCTCAAACTTTTGTAGGCTCATAACTCCTTGACCACAATATAGTCATGTGGACTATCTGACATGTAGCCGAAAAAGTGTAATGGATTAACAGCCGTGATTAGGAATGAGGTTTTCACAGGTCTCACCAGCAAATAGGTGTTAGATCCTATCTGAACATGAAAGGAATCCACATGCTTAACCTGTTCAGCCACCACAACCAAGCATCTGAAAAAGGTAGGATGAGGCTAAGTTCATTTCAATTTGTTAAAAAAAAAGTTTAGTGAAACATACATTTCATATGCACCTCCTGTACTTGAGTGATAGCACATATTCAGGTAAGAATTATTACAGCACAGGACTTGATACTCTAAAGACGAAGTGAGACTAAGTGGTGAAGTGACTGTCTACCAAAATGGACTAATAATAGCAACAGGCAGGAATTAACCAGGCAGCTTAACTCCATCAGTGGTCTCTATCTGCTACTCCACAGCTGTAAAGATGGTATCTCACATGTCACCAGTTTATCAGCGTGGCTTCTTTCTTATTGCTTTGTGCAAATGCTTTGGACTAGAGCAAATCTGCTATGAACAGTGAAGAAATAGGTACTTCTGGACTAAACACCTGTGCCACACAAATGAATGGGGACCAAGTGCTTCAGTGTTGCCCTTCTGCTCTTTGTAGTGGGGCTGCATAGTCAGCTTGGAGAGACCCAGAAGTAGAAACCTGGTTTTCTCCCATTTTTACAATCACTGTACTGCTTCCCTCTGATAGTACATGTGGGGATCTCCCATTGAGTTTTTAATTGGTATGATGGGGAGATTTTATCCTCTGCCTACTGTAGTTAGTGTTGCTTATAATAGGGAAAGAAAAGATCAAAACACCAGTGAAGAGTGTGTTGCTGTGATCAGGATTCAAAGCACAAATAATGATGTATCATAAGCCTAATTACTAGTTTTTAATTATAGCACAGAAGAGATGTTTGCCCTAAATAAACTGATTCCTAGAGCTTTACCTTGCTTGCAGGCTGAATTTATGACAGTGCCAAAGAAAACAATTTGCCAAAGTTGAATCTGATTATGAATTGTATAGTCATAGAATCACAGAATGGTGGGGATTGGAAGGGACCTCTGGAGATCATCTAGTCCAACCCCCCTGCCGGAGCAGGTTCACCTACAGCAGGTTGGACAGGAATGCATCTGGACAGGTTTTGAATATCTCCAGAGAAGGAGACTCCACAACCTCTCTGGGCAGTCTGTGCCAGTGCTCTGCCACCATCAAAGGAAAGAATTTTTTCCTCATGTTGACATGGAATTTCCCATGTTCCAGATTGTGCCCGTTGCCCCTTGTCCTGTCGCTGGGCACCACTGAAAAGAGTCTAGCTCCATCCTCTTGACACCCACCCTTCAGATATTTATAAGCACTGATGAGATCTCCTCTCAGTCTTCTCTTCTGCAGGCTAAACAGACCCAGGCTTCTCAGCGTTTCCTCGTAAGAGAGGTGCTCTGTTCCCTTGATCATCTTTGTAGCCCTCCGCTGGACTCTCTCCAGCAGTTCCCTGTCCTTCTTGAACTGGGGAGCCCAGAACTGGACATGGTACTCCAGATGTGGCCTCACCAGGGCAGAGTAGAGGGGGAGGATGACCTCCCGCGACCTGCTTTTTAATGCACCCCAGGAGACCATTAACCTTCTTGGCCACAAGGGCACATTGCTGGCTCATGGTCATCTTGTTGTCCACCAGGATTCCTAGGTCTATCCTGTTGTAGTTACAACATCTGTGCAGACATATTATTGTGCTCAAAAAAGACATCATTTATGTTTCCAGAAGCAGGACAGAACAAGCTTTGAAATCATGGAATCATAGAATGGTTGGAAGGGACCTTTAAACGTGATCTAGTGCAACCCCCCTGCCATGGGCAGGGGTATCTTTCACTAGATGAGTTTGCTCAAAGCCCCATCCAACCTGACTTTGGACACTTCCAGGGACTGGGCATCCACAACTTCCCTGGGAAACCTGTTCAGTATCTCACCACTCTCACTGTAAAAAAAAATCTTCCTTATATCCAATCTAAGTCCAACTTCTTTCAGTTTAAAACTGTTGCCCCTTGTTCTGTCACCTTAGTAAAATGTCTGTCTCTATCTTTCTTATTAGTCCCCTTTATATATTGAAAGGCTGCAATAAAGTCTCCCCAAAGCTTTCCTTTGTCCAGGAGAGTGTTGCCTTCAGGGAATCTTCTTTTACAACACAGTGAAACAAGAGAGGTGGTGAGGTGGCAGAGAGAGTTAGACTACCATTTTCCTGACCCAGTTCCTCTCTACAGCCAATGGGAGTTGAGGTCCTTAGTATATCTTTGAAAATACCAATATTAGAGAAAAGCTATCACTGAAAATTTCTTCTCTCTGATGGAAGTTCATTAATCTGTAGGAGAACAGTTCCAACTGACTTTCTAGAGGTTCGTTTCTTTTGCCTATCAGAATACTTCCATGGGAAATCAGTGTGAAAGGGAGTAGCCTGTTGTACCTGTGTATAAAGCCTTACCATTATGACTACAGAGTAGAAGATATGATTTCTAAAACATCAGTATTCCAGTGAAAGAGTTAGTGCAGACACTCTTACACTACCATGAGGTGTTTTTTAGCAGTAGCATTTCATCAAATGAGAAAAGGCTATACTTTTGTTTTGGTGTAACTCTATCTATCCTAGAAGCTAGTTTTACCATTTTAAATGTAACAGAAGAGTTCAAATACCCCAAATATTATTAATCATACTTTTAATGGAAGTGAAGGCAGAAGTTCCTCTGAACATGTCTTCTTAGATGTGTGACTTTCTGCCTGATAGAGTTGGACACTTATAAACTCCATCACTTTTGTTCTGAGTTGTCTGGACAAGAGCGGTCTCCATTCTTGAAGCCAAAGTGCTACATAAGCGTGGCAGTATCCCAAGGTAGCTTCCCCTGTTACCATGGCTAAATGCCTTCTAGACCAGAGCTGATTTGCATCTAGCCATGAGCAAAGCTTTCCCTGTATGAGCCCCATGCAAACATCCCACCATCGTTCATTAAAGTGTATCTCAGCCCAGTGCTGAAGTATCATCACCTCTTCATCTCTGCTTGACAGTTTTTGATCGTGGTCACAGAGGGAGTATACAGCAGAAGTATGCCCCTAGCCCATCCTTCCTCACGGAGGTTCTCACACTACAACAAAACACAGCCGTGCTGCTTTGCAAGGCTGTGTGGGAAAGTGCACCCGTGCTGTACCGGTCCTGAGTATCAGCAGACTATCCCACAGTGCCAGGCTGCCATCCTGCATAAGTTCAAGACATATTACAGAAATTTCACATAAAAACATTACAAGAAACCCATGTGGTTTGCATAACTGCTAATGACAGTCATTCCAGTTCTGGTGACAGAGCTCTTTGTATATGACAAGGAAAAATTGGCTAAAGATGTTTGACAGCTGCTTGCAAACTCATTCAAACTGACAAAGCTCTTGAAGTAACTGCCTGTGTACACAGCAGTGAAGAGATTCACTGCAAAAGCAATCACTTTTAATTGTAAGAATTTCAGTGGCTCACGATTTTGTTTTGCACTGAGTCAGATTTTTTTAAATGAAGGGCACGTTACAGTTTAGGCTGTAAAGGTATTTCAGGTCTATCTTAGTTTTTCAGCCAAAGTATTTTCTGGCAAAATTATTTCTCCGGTTGCAATATTCTTCTAAAATGAAAGCAAAAATATATATACAAATTATAAATGATTTTATCTTTCTGACTTATACTTTATACTCAGTCCATCTGCTTAAGCTTTGATACTGGAATTTTTACATGTATCTAAGGTGGCTAGATGCATGTCATGGATTTTTAATGGAAGTTTGATGCCTAAGAGTATTTCTACATTGCTTTCCCTTTACAACACATTTTTCTTTTGCTCTCCCCAAGACAGAGAGGAATGTTGTTGCCTCATTATGTCACTCAGCAGTTTCTGCCTGGTCTACCCAAGATACCAGGTGGATTTTGCAGTTTGAACTCCGTGTTCCCACGGTATGTGACCTACCTGAGTTTGCTAGAGTCCAACTACAGGGTCAGTAGTCATATCTTTAACTGCAGTACTAATAAGACGTTTCAAAAACTTGGATGTGGGTTTAATTATTGCTAATAGACTGGGAGGTCTTCTCAGTGAAGTTCAGGGACTTTGAACTTGGAATCTCTGGAACAAAAACATGAAATAATATTGCTTTGGGCTCTTATCATTCAGATTAGCATGGAGTTGAATTATCTACAAAACAGGTACAGAGAGAGATACTCTGCAGAGTAACAGATACTCTGCATTTATTTTAGTGATTAATCACAGGAAAAGTGCTAGCAATTTTAGGAAAAACACAGATGTACACATACAAACTAGTAGGTGGACAAAGTCCTGGAAACAGTAGAGACTGGCATGTGCCAATCAATACATAAACCATCATAACTAGCAATAAGAAAGAAGTCAAATGCAATGGTGAGATGTAACAGATGGATCATAGAAGTATTCGTGATTATTCAAGATGCTGGAGAAAATCCACCTAAAATATTACAGATTTTTTGGGTTATATTTTAAAAAGTTGAATCAAAAACTGGATCAGAAACATAACAGCTACTGGGATGATCAATAGAATGGAGAGCCTTTTTATAAAAAGTTACTAAAAAAGCTTTGCTTGTTTAGTCTGTCAGATGAAGTCTCAGAGAGGATATGACTGCTCTGTAAAGATCGTTGATGGGTAAGCATCAGGAAGGGAAAAACTATTTATGGTAAAGGATAGTGCTGACACAAGAATAAATGCATATAAACTAGCTATGAATGCAATTAGGCTGGATATGAGGAGATTTTTAACCATGACAGAAACAAAATGCTGGAATAGACTTCCCATTAGAAGAGTAAAGGTATAAAATCTAATTGACTTTAAGATAAAGTCATATTGGTTTATGAAAAGAATCATACACTATGTGTTATTAATGACTAGACTTCAGGAACCGGTCTTGTGTTCCCTTATTGTTATGCATAGACATATGTGTGGTTTACAAACTGTGTAGAGCACTAATTCTTTCTGCATTTAAAAAATTTTAAAGTCATTATCCACATGTAATTTTAATCCATTACTACCATGCCTGTACAGTACCTTTCAAACTGAGTAGGATTCATTTTGACACAGTAAAAATGATTAGTCATCAAAATAGTTTTATGAAATAACTAACCAAATGGGATGATGTGACTAGCACATTATCACCTCCCATTTGGAAGTCAAAGCTCACCTGTCACAACAGAGGAAACAGCAAAACACAGAGAGGAAAATTTGAGCTATAGAAACCATCATCTGATCAACGTTGTGGTGAAAGACTAGATACTCATATTCAATGAACATGTAGCATCCCTTCCCCTCCACTAAAGATATTTTGGATGCTAAAATATCAGAGCATAGCAACCCCTTGTAGAATTAACAGGTAAATTAATACTACAATATTTTTTCCTGAAATCTGTGATACTTTGGTAGATAGTTGAGGAGGCAGGAAGGTTGAGACCACCTTTAGTAAACAACCTGACGTGCTTTTCTATCAACAAGGTGTCATGGTTTCTGCTGGGATGGAGTTGACTTTCTCACTAGCAGCTGGTATAGTGCTGTGTTTTGGATTTGGGATGAGAATACTGTTGATAGCAGACTATGTATTTGGTTGCTGCTAAGCAGTCAAGGCCTTTTCCGCTCCTCATACCGTCCTGCCAGTGAGTAGGCTGGGAGTGCACAAAAAGTTGGGAGGAGACACAGCCGGGACAGCTGACCCCAGCTGACCAAACGAATGTTGCATGCCATGTGATGTTATGCTCAGTATATAAAGCTGGGGAAGAAGAAAGAAATGGGGGACATTTGGAGTTATGACATTTGCCTTCCCAAGCAACCGTTATGCGTGATGGAGCCCTGCTTTCCTGGAGATGGCTGAACACCTGCCTGCTGATGGGAAGCAGTGAATGAATCCCTTGTTTTGCTTTGCTTGCTTGCGTGGCTTTTGCTTTACTTATCAAACTGTCTTTATCTCAACCCATGAGTTTTCTCACTTTTACTCTTCTGATTCTCTTCCCCATCCCTCCAGGGGGGAGTGAGCAAGTGGCTGTGTGGTGCTTAGTTGCCAGCTGGGATTAGACCATGACACAAGGGCATCAACTATGGTGTGCATCTTTGAACTTGTAGAAACAGGTTTTCATGTTCCTGTTCGTTATGTATGTATTGAAATCGAAGATTAATCAAGAATTCCATCTTTAAAGCTTTTAACTGCTCTCTAAATTTTTCTCAAAGAAAAAACCACACCTTCAGTGTTGTTGTCTGCATTGTTCTTCCTCTGAGTCTCACCTCAGTAATCCTACTTCATTACAGAAAGTAAAAAAAAAAAGGCATACAGTTATAGAATAGAATCATAGAATGGTTAGACTTGGAAGGGACCTTAAAGATCATCTAGTTCCAAACCCCTGCCCTCAGAAACCTTCAGGTTCCTCACATGGTCTCAAACCTGGTCTTCTCCTACAGTGGGCAGCTCCTCATTCTCCCAGCTCCTGCCTTTCCCTTCTGCATCTTGGATAGTGTGGATAGAGCACTTGCTGGTGAAGACTGAGGCAAAAAAGTTGTTGAGTACCTCAGCTTTTTCTACATCCCGGGTGACCAAGTGTCCCATTTCCTTCTGTAGAGGGCCCACATTCTCCCTAGTCTTCCTTTTATCACCAACATACCTATAGAAGCTTTTCTTGTTGCCCTTGACATCCCTGGGCAGATTTAATTCTATCAGGGCTTTAGCTTTCCTAACTTGATCCCTGGCTGCTCAGACAATTTCTCTGTATTCCTCCCAGGCTACCTGTCCTTGCTTCCACCCTCTGTAGGCTTCCTTTTTGAGTCTGAGTTTCTCCGGGAGCTCCTTGATCATCTGTGCAGACCTCCTGGCGTTTTTGCCTGACTTCCTCTTTATTTGGATGCATTACTCCTGAGCTTGGAGGACATGGTCCTTGAATATTAGCCAGCTTTCTTGGGCCCCTCTTCCTCCAGGGCTTTATCCCATGGAACTCTACTAAGCAGATCCCTGAAGAGGCCAAAGTCTGCTCTCCTGAAGTCCAGGGTAGCAAGCTTACTGTGCGCCTGCCTCACTGCCCTAAGGATATTGAACTCTAACATCTCATGGTCCCTGCAGCCAAGGCTGCCTTTGAGCTTCACATTCCCCACCAGCCCCTCCTCATTGGTGAGAACAAGGTCCAGCATGGCACCTCTCCTCATTGGCTCTTCTATCACTTGGAGAAGGAAGTTATCATCGACGCATTCCAGGAACCTCCTGGATTGCTTATGCCCTGCTGTGTTGTCCTTCCAACAGGTATTGGGGTGGTTGAAGTTCCCTATGAGGACCAGGGCTTGTGAATGTGAGGCTGCTCCTATCTGTCTATAGAAGGCCTCATCCTATTCAGGTGGCCCATAGCAGACCCCCCCTGTAATGCCACCTGTCCTTGCCCTCCCTTTAATCCTGACCCATAAACTGTTGGTCGGCTCCTTATCCACCCCCATGAAGAGCTCCATGCACCGCAGCTTGTCCTTGACATAAAGGGTGACGCCCCCTCCTCATCTCCCCTGCCTGTCCTTCCTGAAGAGCCTGTATCCTTCCATTCCAACACTCCAGTCATATGAAACATTCCACCACATCTCTGTGGTGATGCCAATAAGATCATAGCCCTGCAGGTGTGTGCGCGTCTCTAATTCCTCATGTTTATTCCCCATGCTATGTGTGTTTGCATAGAGGCATTTAGGTTGGGCCCCCGATGAAGCTGACTTACTGGCTGGAGTGGCTGGTATTCCTTTGTGCTACAGTCATTATTGGAACTTACCTGGATTTCACACCGAACTGTATAGTTGAGAAAATTACATAGATCTGCAGTTATTTTGATTTAAATTACAATAAAAATATCAATACAAAACCTCTATGGACTTTAATTTAATAGACCTGTAATTACAGCTGCTGTTTACACAGACCTAAACAAACAAAAAACCTCAGGTATAAATAAAGGCATCAGTCATCTAGCCAATAAGGAAAAGCAACAGAAGAAACTCTACTTTGCCTCTCCCTCTGATGAAAACTGCAAGCTTTCCCCCAGAGCTGTCAGATCAATAGCTTCTGCATGCATGAGAAGATCTCATAGCAGCTTTGTGAGATCTGTTCCACGCTTCGTGGGAAATGCCCTTCTGATGATGCCCTTTCCCCTAAAATAAAAGGCAGTCAGTTTGCGTCACTCAGCTAATCTCACCCCTCTAAGTGCATCTGAAGGAAATACAGTGTTCTTCAAACAGGCATGTTCTGTGCTATCAAGAAATGCATGGCTCGCAGCCCCACACCTTGAAAACAGCTGGCAGACCATGAGGCAGACCAAAGCTAGCATGTGCTTTGTAGGCAAAGGCATGCTGGGCTGTCTTTGAAAGCTACAATGCAGTTTTTCCAGCATCACAGTATTGCGGCGGAGCCTCATGTAACGCTTGGTTTTGGTATTCTAATTTGAAGGTCTCCATGGCTGAGATAAAGACAGCAAGATCACACCTAAAAGAAATAAGTACTTGCCCGTTACCTGGGTCAAAATAACAAAATGGATTCTGTACCCAGATCAATGAGCAGCATGTGCCAAGGGAGAGTGTCTAAAATCATCCTTGGTATGCATCCTCCCGTGTTTAAGAAGGACCATAAGCTTTAAGTCAAAGAGGCTGATTGCATCACCATTTTCTCTGCTTCTCCCAATATATTCAGGTGAGTTTCAGCCAGTTCTCTAATTCTTACCCATTTCTTGCACAGACATTGGCTGAGGCCTGACCCACATCAATGAAATGGGATGGAACATACAATTTTATTGAACGTAGACTTTATAGCAGCTGCTGCACCGTAGGCCTGCTGCATGGGCCGCATAGCCATGGTGAGTAAAGGAGCAGCTGAGTTACCCTACCTTCCCTTCTCCTTGGTTGGTGAGCATTGTTTGAAACTTCAGTTTATTTGCAAGCCTCTGGAGATCAAAAGTGATGCTGTGATTAACAGTTTTTACAGAAACTGTGGTTTCAAAAAGCTTTAGTTCTTTGTATTAATTATGTCATTTTCCTTATTATTAACTGTTTCTCAATTTCCTTTTTTTCCTGTAAATTATCTGATAAAACTGAAGGAGTGCTGGTAACAGCCTCCATTGTGTGAAAGCCTAAAAGAGCAACACATTATACTTTAATTTTTGTCTTAGCTGAGGATTCAGCAGCACTGGCTTCCATTAATAGAACTTGTACATGATGTCATCCCAAATAGTTTTGGTGTCTGAATGTGTTTTTGTTCTTAATCAAAATGGACTTATGATCAGTGCTAATTTATTGATGAAATTAAGACTCAAAAGCACTGTAGAGATAGATACAATAAATTAAAGCTGATTTTAAAGATGATTTAATCAAAATGGGTCCAATCTCAAGACTGTGTTAGCTTTACACATTTGAAAGCTTCACTGATTGCATTAAAATGGCTCTAGACATGTGGTGTCAGATCAGACAGAGTCACAAATAAACCAGTTTTCTCCATCAGAAAACACATTTCGTGAAATCTTCAGAACACCATTCATTATACATTTCCTTTTGGTGCCTCCTTGAAATGCTCTACTTCAGACACTGAAAACACAATCAAGATCAGATAATCTCAGAAGTATTTTCTTCCTAAATGTACAGTTCCTGATTGTGCCCCAAATAATGAGCATATTAGTTTTATTTTTTGTGTGGTCCTAAGCTGTGTAAGTAGTTATAAATGACGCTGAAAACCGCTGACTTAAGGGAAGGTAGAAATCTATTGCTATTCTACAGACCCTAAATTCTAAACATTTAAATTGTCTTGCTGTGCCCCAGATTGAAGACTTTTTTATAATTTTAGTCTTGAGGATTTTAGTGGGTTGAAGCAGAGTAGCTGCTTTTGTAAAACATTGGAGGCAGTGGTTTATATGAACAGAAGGGTCCTTCTCCTGTTGTGTATAAATGTCACATGTTTCTACTTCTCTGATGAAGACACTGCTCATGCATCAACATGGCCAACATTTTATATTATGGACTTTCTTCCAACACTTTGTGCAGGTAAATCAAAAGCAGATGAAATTCTAAGCACTTCTAGCTGCCTTTGATTAAACATTATTTCATATTTCTCAGCACTTTGTAGACTCAAGAACATAGAGCACCAAAGCTGAGTCTGGCATGAAGAGTCAGAAGGGGCCATAATGGAAGACACCATGGCAGGTTTTTCTGCCTTGAGACCTTTCTGGAATCTGCAGTCATTTGAATCTTCTATAGCAGTGTGAGATTGAATCATGAGTTGGTTTTGCTGCATGTCAAAGACTTCTGGTCTAGTTGTTATTAAGGTCTGTAGCTAAATGATCTCCAGTATGTAACAGATAAAATACATCTCTGTCCTCTTGAAAAATAACATCATTTACAGTACTGATTTTCATCTAGCACTGTTGTGTTGATAAAACACAATGTTTCCAATCAAGCTCGCTATGGTCTAATTGGTGTATGGAACCAAAATCTTTGAATTAGAGTTCATTAAAGCCAGTCAGTTGTTTCCTAACTGCAACAATGAAAATTTATTTATTAAAAGACTACACTCCTGCCTCAAACTCAGTAGGGCAATAATCCCGTACACATTGCAGCCTCCACATTTTGAGCACAGAATTAATAGTAATGACTTTATTCTAGCACCAGATTATCTCTGTTAATACTCAGAAGTCTTCTGAATTACAGTCCATACTGTGCCACAACAGGGAGGCTTCATTGCTGTTCTGGATAAGGATCATTCTCTTAATAGATTTCAGCACAGCAGATTGAAGATATTAGCTGATTCCCATACCTTGCCTGGTATGGTATGATTTTGGTTGTGTAATCTATAAACTGACTGTAAACCCTTCTTTCCTTTAGAAGTGGTTGTTAAATAGCAAGTTGTTGGGTTTTGGTTGTTTGGGTTTTTTTTTTTAATCTTCTTAAAAGCCTGCCTTGCTTTGGCATCAAAATTGTCACCAAGTAATAAGAAATCCTTAGGGAATAGTATTATATGACAGTGATCACAGTGCTACTTGTGCCAATCAAAGGCATATGAATGAAATTCAGTTCTAAACCAAGACATTTAAATCTAAGCATATACATGTAGGTGACTTTATTACAGCTATGGCGTCCAAGCTCGCTTATATAATGGGTATAACCATTAGAGACCTACTCAATTCTAGGAACAGATCTCATACAGGAGTTCACCTTACATGGACAGTGGCACCTGAGGCTTGATTCTGTTGTCCAAGTACAGGCAGAAGGTTGCTGTGTTTCTCTATCATGTCTGCCACCACTGTGTGGATGTCTCAGATGCCCCGGGGTCCTTCAACTTAGCCGCTTGCGTGTAGGCAGCTGAATACCACTGACAGTGGCCAGTCTGCTTTTATAACCTTCCCAGTCACTAGTGCTATCATGAGCATAGAAATTGTCCAGGAGAAACTGTTCAGAGCTGGAGTCACTAGAAATCTCAGAGATACTATCTATGAAAAGGCATTATCGAGCTATATCAGAACATGCCATATTATTCAGCAGGAATGTGCTTTGGAAAACAAAAGACACTCTTTTATGTTCTTAAGGGCAGAAAGATATTTATACTCTTATGTAAGGATCAAGATGGCAGAAATGGGAGGAGGGGGAGAGAGAGAGAGAGTGGAGGAGGGGGAGTGAGAAGGAAAGAAAAAAAAGGAAAACAGAACGGAAGCAAAAGTGACTAGAAATGACTCCAATGACTCTACAGGAAAACGAAGCTGCTTTTCCTCTCATTTTGCTTTTTAGATAGGTTGTGATTGTTGTTCACTAAATATTTTAGGTAGATGGATTCTGCTAGAGTTTGTTCCTGTTCTTCCAGCTCTAACCTGGAGTTACAAAAATAATCCTAGGAGCCATAAGAAAGTTTGTGAAGGGTCACATATACAACACTTGTTGTGGACCACTTATTTTGTTGCATACACAAGAGCTAAGCACTGAGGACAGAACCTGACCTTAAATACAATATCCTGATCCCACTGCAATCAGTTCTGAATCTCCTCTGGATTTCATTGGGAACGGGATTTGACCTTAAGAAAATAGCTCTGTGTGAAAAAAAGTTCATCACTTAATACAGTGTTCTGGGGTATTTTATTTGAAAAATATGTGTGGTATTCATACCCCCCCAAAGAAAAGCAAACATTTTTTTTGCTAGGCATAGTGTTTCAAATGCATATCCACACGGGAAAAAACACTTAGGAGCTGTGAATTGGATTTTGAATCAAGGCCTTTAAAAGGTGGGGGAAGGCTGAGCCTTCCTGGACCTGCTGCTAGCAGTTCTCATATTTCCGTAAGGGGTAATCCGTTGTGGCACCGGCAGCACGAGAGCCGGATGTCAGTGCTGGCAGAGGAGTTCCCGTTGTGCCTTATGACTGGCTAAGCATCTGAAGGGCAAAAAGAATCTTTTTACTTTCTATATCAAACATTTATTTTAAACTTTAAACACGGAAGCTGTTCTTCTGAGAAAGGTAGTAAAACTGGTAGGAGCATGGTTTATGGTCTGTCACTGGGGAACCATGTTACTTTCCTGTAGTATGGTACGTTCAGGATAAATGAGAATGCTTTCCTATTTGAGTTCTTTGTGAAGCAATATTTTAGGGTCAGCAGTTACCTTGGTGATATTTGTTTGTGCTGTCTGTGGGAAAAAGGGTACCTTTGCGTGAAACACTGGATGGCCAGAGGCAAACCGCAAAAAGAAATCAAGGGGCTGGCGGGGGGGGCGGGGTTGAAGAAGGATTTAGAAAGGGAAATCGGTGCATTTAACTTAAGCAGTGATGAAACATTAATCCGATTTATAAATCTTTGATAAGTGGACTTTTGAGGTAGAGAAGGAGTGTTCAGGAGAGCACTCAGCAGAACAGCTGAGAACAGAAAGTTGTGCAGAGAAGGAAAGGGGTGTGATAAAACATGAAAAAGGAAAACTTCCTTCTAGCGAGAAGTATTGGTCTACAGAATAGTCTCCAATGTCACTGATAGAGATGCTACTATTTTGAACTCTTTATTAACATTACTTTATATTACAGTAGTGAGCAGACTCTAAATGAGATCAAGGTCTTTTATACCGAGCCATAGCCGAGAGCAAAATACGTGTTGAGATTTTCCCTGCCTTGGAAATCTAATGAGATTGATTAGGCAGATAAAAAATTAGAAGAAAAGTAAAGGCAGCAGGAACTTTCCTAAGGTTACATCCCAAGTCAGTGATGGATTTATTTATTTATTACTAATTTATCTAATGAGATAAAACCACGACACGTGGACTTTAAAATTATAGCTGTGCACTAAGAGGAGATGAGCTGAACAACCCTTTCACCTGAAAAACTCTCCCATTTACTATAATTATCTCACATGAACAGGCAGAGTAACACAGTGACATTTTGAGTGCCTTGTAAGTTATTAGCATTTACTTCATAATCAGAACTGTGTTAGACGTTAACTCTGAATATCGTAAGCTCCTCTTACAACTTACAGCTGGTAAATACATTTCCCTCATTGTTTCCTATTGCTGCAAATGCATGAAATTGGAGTTAAGAGAAAAGTCCCTCTAGCGAAGACTGCATCACTCTAGTCAAGGCACTGCAATAACCTCCAGTTTTATGTAGATTATCATGACTTTAATAAGGGTACACTTATTTGGGAAGACGTTATGATGCTTAAAATTTTTTAGGAAGCCTGGGAAGCCTTAACAGTTCTGCGGATCTCTGTGGCTGCAGAGAGGAAGGCTCTGTCTGACAGGGTGCCATGTTTGACAGTCAGAATCTCCAGAAAACAGCAGACTTACATGCTGACTCTGGGATCTTAGAAACAGTATTTGTGTCAACAAATGTATTTTACTACATATCAGCAAATGCTACTGACATTCCTAGTTTTCTTTTAATGACAAAATGCTGGATCACAGCCTTAGCAGTACCCAATAAATTGTATAAATACAGTTTTTACATGCTGGAACAAGATGCATTAAGTAATACACCTCACATTTTGCTGATTTTTTGTACTCATTAGTGAGATGATATAAAATAATATTTAAAAAAAGATTTGCACATAAGAGAAATAGTGTTAGCAGGCTTATCTAGCCCTCTCAATAGCAGGGTATAGTTTTATGCACAAAAATGTTTTGTGATTTATTTTAAAAAATGACTGTTTCTTGTAAAAAATGATTACACAGATGCTGAACTTTAAATAGGTAAGTAGTACTTGTTGTGCTTGGTCTTTATTTCCTTGTCTTCACATTTTATCACCTTTTTCTCTCTTTTCTGTGTCGAATTTTCAATTTGTCTTTTTGGTCCTTTCTAAGAGTATTTGTTCCCTGCACCTTGCTTCTGCCTTTTGTGGCTTGCCTCTGTACGGTTCTTCCCAGTAACCAGGAAAGGAAACCTGCTCAACAGAGCATCAATGAGTTTTAAATAAAACAGGGTGCCACTGTGGCATTCATTGCACATTTACATGCCTATAATACGCTCCCACAAAAAAATAAACCTAAAGATCTGTGTTCCATAAAATCACATTTCAGATTTTAAGACAGCTGAAGATACCCAGCAAACATATTGGAAGAATGATACCCTTAAATATAGACAAATTATTATTCACTAGGATTGTCTTGAGTTTCTTGGGTACACAAAAAATATGCTTTCTGCTTTCCTATTTTCACTGTATTTCCCTTCTTTTATTTGACTGCAGCTCCTGAAATATGCCAGGCATTGTGCAGATACAGAGGCACAGATTCTGTTGCCACGTATGTGCAGTCTAAACAGATGAGAGACAGAAGCAACACTCCAGGTAAACACTTGCCAATATTTCCTCCCCTCTCCCAAAGGATTTCTCCTGACTGTCCCTTCTCTCCATGTGCAAAATGTCCCTGGACAGATATTTAAGGGTATTTTGCTTTCCTTCACCTCAGATCACCATCTGGTGGATTCCTGTTCAGCAAGGCTCTGTGGGAGAGGATAACAGTCAGATGGGAACCAGCACGCTAATGGTTCTGCCTAAAAGGTAGGGACTTACCCACCCTTCTCTTCTGTACTCCTCCCTCACTGTTTCCTCTCCTGGTGACCACGTTCGTTCATTGCTTACTTTCTTCCATTTCTCAGAGCACCTGCTGATTTGCCATTTTTCCCTTTCCTCCTTTTTTTCAGCATTCACGCCTGACATGAAGGCATTTTGTTTCCACTTTTGATTACTTTTTGTTTCCTCCTTTCTCTGGCTGCAGGCTCCTGTGATGCTGGTGAATCCTGCAGCACCTCTTCTCAGAGGACACCAGGATTCAGCGTGAGAAGACACGGGCATCCCTGCGGTTTGGCAGCTGACAGCAACCACAGCGTGTACGGTCTGCCTGAGTTGTCTCCAGTTCTGATTTGGGGCTGCATTTAGCAGTGATCAATTTTTGGTAATTGTAATTCAAGCTTTTAAAAATCACGTGGCATTACTAATCATAAATGTTAGACTTTTCTTTCCCTTTCAGTGCTTGCGGCTTTAGTTTTAACATTTTCCAGCTCTTTGTGTGACAAAGAAATATTCGCATTATGAAAAATATAAAGTCACAGGAGAACTGGGACTTTCAGGAAAATCTCCAAAGGCTACAAAACTGCATGATAAGACCCAAGGAGCTGACAACACAGAGCACAGGGTGCAGAGGAACCGGCAGCCAATACTGCAGCTCCAGCTGCGTGCACTTGAGGGCTGGAGCTCAGGGAGATTAATCCCTTGTGAGAAAAACATGCCCTTTTTACCTCCCGTGAGTGGTTGGGCCTAATAAGAGATATTGACATCTCTGAAAAGACAGCAAATGTACAGAAAGCAACTTAAAGAGCACTCGCATGCCTGTGCAATATGGGTTGCAGCTGATATGGCTGCAGTACCTTAAATCCAGCTGGTTTAGATATCAATAGCAGAATACTCACAGCAACACAATTTTGGCAAACAGTTGTATAGCTGCACTGAAGCCTCAGGCATCATTGCTCTTGGTACCTGAGACAGCTAACTTAGAGCTAATTATCTCTCTCTGTGCTATAGTCACACTGGCTGAAAGAGGTCATCCATCAGAAGATGCTCGATATGTCACATGAATCTTCCGTGGACTATTGCAGATGCTACCCGCTATCCGACCAGACACCTGCTCCTCCTCACTGATCTGAACTAGGATCCATGGGCATCAGGGAGGCTGAGGTGGGACACCCTTCTCCCCCATTCCCCATCTGTCTTTAGGATGGAAATTCCACTTTGCAGTTGCGCGCTTCACGGGGCAGTGGTGTGAAACCCTGTGAGAGGAACACTGTGGGAGGACTGGCAGCAGTTCCAGTAGAGCATCCTTTGCACTGGAGCTGTGCGGAAACTGTCTTTTTTGCGTGGTTCACCAAAATGCAGAAAACTTGTAAAATATGCTGTTGTTTCAAGATTATTTATGTGCAAACTCAGAAGGAATGTGACGAGCTCCATTGGGAAAGAGCAAAACCAGGTAAACAGGCAACACCACTGGAGATGAAATTGAACTTTGACAAGTGCAATATAATGCACATTGAAAGGAATGATTTAAGTTATAAGTACACACAGATGGTCCCTGAATTAGCTTCAGTCTCATGTAATAAAGAATTGGATTTTGCGGCAAACAGCTCCCAGTCTGCTCAGAGAATGGGAAAGCAAAAGCATTTAGGTACATTAAGGAAGAAAGAAAATGATGTGTTCAAAACCAGTGCTTGTACATACATGTAGACATATGGCAATGATTTCCAAAGTGTTTAAATAACTTAGATGCATAATCAGACTATTTTTTTGCATCACCTAAAGTGAGATTAGAAAGTCTGTAGGTAATTAATTTCATGGGAATAAGGGAGAACTGTTACTTGCCAACATCTGTAAGCACCAGAGTGCTTGCTCCCCAGTCCTTATTGGCTGAAAAGGCATTGAAGACCAGATCGTCTTTTATGGGTAAACATTGCAACCTCTGTCTCCCGTGTTTGGAGAAAACCAATTTAAATCAACGGTCTGCTATTATAAGTCTGAACTTCGGGTTGCCCTACGCAGGGCTGTGTCTGGGTATGGTTCAGATCATCCCATTCTTGGGATCTCTTTTGGGCTGGTTCTAAGCAGCTCCTTGCTGGGTGCGTGGAAAGCTGAATTGCCCTGTTAGGAAATAGGTGCTTTATGTAGGCGAGAGAGATAGGTGCCATCTTAAAGCTTTTGGGAATTTCCTTCTGAGAGCTATCTCCCCGTGTTTGGATAGGGATCCTGAGTATTTAAGGCAGATGCAATGAAGCAGTCTTTTGCACCAAATACTTGTTGTTTATACATCTGTAGACAGTAATTTGAACACTACAGACTTCACATGCTACTGAATCAGCAAGGGGTATGTGGCCCAGTATCCCTGAAGATCTGAACCTGGTAAAAACCCTGAATCGTGAGTTTTAAATAAGGTGTTTTTAAGTCTGGAATTCTCCTCAAGGAAACGCATTTCAAATGATCAGAGCTACTGTGAAAGCAGAAAAGTTGTGGCCAGTGAACGGCTGCAAATACTTAATTTCTAGATACAGCTGGAATATTAACAGAAGATCATCATGGCTCAAGAACAAAGGGCAAATATGACTCATTACAACTGAGAGATCAGCTTAAGAAAAAATCCATTCAAATCAATAATTAGAAATAAAACCACAGCAGAGAATGTATGAAAATAATTTCTACCATGCAGCACATGCATAACTAAAGGTCTGTGCTCCCCTCCTGAAATCGCAGGTTTTATTTTTGTAAGTGCTTCAAATCTGCAAGGGTAATCTATAGCAAAGTATGACTAATAGCCTTCAAACAGGAATAATTAGACAAAATAATAGTAAGTTGCACCATAGGTCATTATTTGAAAAATAAATTAACACCCCACCACATCTAAATTCCCTCACCAGTGCATTTACTACCCAGTAATTCTCAAGTAAGCTGAGTTAATGTTCCAATAAAACATTCAGGCACAGTGAAGCTGAAAAGTATATACAGCACAAAGCATTTTTTAAATAGTCAAAAATGGCATTGCATAAAATTAAAAATGGGAGATGTAATTTAACTGTACATACAGATATGGTGTCTGGTAGCAGAAACCTGCACCCGTACAGCTAAAGTCCAGGAAGGCCAAAAACCATCAGCAACGCTATTTAGCATGGCAGCTCCACGCTAGCGTGTGTGGGAATGAGCTTCATTGGCAAAGTGATGTGGTGCTTTTTCAGTAATCTCACATTTTGATGGCATCACGATCTTCCTTCTCAGGAGCCTCAGTGGACTTGCTTTGATATTTTAATGAGATTATATATTAGGATAGCTATCTGCTTACCTAGAAATAACTATGTATGCTGCTTTCTGCCCAACACAATAGTGCCTTCATTCCTCTACATTTGCAGTAAAACTTCTTTCCAATGTAATCTCAAGGAACAATGATTTTATATTAACTTAAATGAGGGTGTGCTAAATATATATGAATACTGTTCTGTCTCCCCAGGACTGTGTGTTAATTGCAGCATGACTGCAAATATATCTCAAGAAATAAAAATATAACATTGTATGCTATAAAATGGATGGGGAGAAAAATGTTGCTATCCTTTACTCATGTGCTTCATGCTGTATATCGGCTGGCAAAACTTGCATAAATCAGATAGTTGAAAATAATACAAGCCTGAATATTTCATTTTATTCATTAACTCACATACACATAAAAAAAAAGCTTATGTCCAAAATAAACACTCTAAAAAACCCATGATATTGCTTTAAACACAGAAAAATGAATACCAAAGCATAGCTCAGTGTAGTCTTTTACCTGCAGGCTCAGCAATTCAAAAACTCAAATACACTCCTGATACCAACATTTCCCACCCTTCTGATTTCCTATACTTCCCTCCCCTATTCAAAAAAGTCTCAGGACAGAAAATGAGCTTTGCAGCCCTGCAGGTCACCAAGGCCAGGGTGAGCCAAAGGGGAGAGGGAGTTGCTGAGGGGTGGGGCTTCTATAGTGAATGTCCAAAAAGCCACTTCTCATCCATGCCAGGGAAATGACAAACACACGCTAGGCTTCTGTTACTAATGCAAAAAGGCACAATCTTGCTCACAAAAGTAGTCCTTAACTTGAGTAGTTGCAACTTGACTTTGGAAATAGGATTTTTGCGTGAATGAGTTCTGGTTGGCTTTGGAAGAAAACTAAGCGAGCAGAAACTTTTTTTGCAAGCCCTGTTCTTGGGAGGGTTTTGCCTCTATAGCAGATCAGCACATGGTCACCACGTTGGGGGGCTGTACAGGGGGACTCTGTCCCAGTGCAATGCTGTCAGTATGAAACTATAACTAATAAAGCAGGAGAGAAACACAGCCCATGCATTTGGTTGCTTTGACATTCCTGGCGTGTCATGGCAAGTGCAAACAGGCAGACGTTCGTTTTTCCCTGTGCTCAGAGCCAGGTGACCACAGGACTGCTCTGATCTGGTGGCCACGGTCTACATATGTTTCCAGCTGTGTGTCTAAATGGCTTCTGGACCAGAGCCGGTTTGTGCTGTGTTTGGCGGTGAATGCAAACACCACTACCATGGTAACATCAGTGCCTGCCTCAGTCTCACTTCTTTTTTACCAATACAGATGTGGAAAAGCCACAGTGTCCTCCCATCTGAACCTTGGTCACCAAATACTTTATCATCTGAAGTTAGTTTTTCCTGATTCACAGCATTGCCTTACTGCTTTTTGGTTACCTTCATCCCTCCCAGAGAGAAGGGGGAGTCGGCAACGATCCTGCTTGCTACCTTTGAAACCACAGTGCTACAGCAAAGAGACAGCCCCCAAGCGCTCCAGCATTCCCGGTCTAGGAACATGCACAGCCCAGTTCCAGAGATTAATTCTGTTTGTTAAATGAAGTGTTACAAAGGAACAAAATATATAATCTGACATGGCAAAAAATAAAGTGGGCCTTTCCAAAGTTAAATGATGTAAACTGGTGACTACGTGCATTAAATACACAGATGGGTTTATGAGGAGCTGCAGGACAGAGAGTTTTGGTAATTTGTATAAATGCTTTCATCTAGAAATGAGAATCTATGACTGAAGGTAGTTGGCTGAGCATAAAACCTCAGCAGCCGCAGCAGTGAGGCTTAAAGGCAAAACATCGTATCTGAATGAGAAAACGGCCTAAAATAGTTACCTATATAAGCTAGAACATGATGCTCTGGAGGGAAAAAATGAAAAACCAAACCAACTCAACACAATGCCAATATAAATACAGTTTAGTCTACATTTTAGTTGAATAAATGTAAAAGTCTTTAAACTGGTCCTTTGATACAAAGCAGCATTTAGAAAAACAAAATAATTTAAAGTAATGCTACAGTTAAGTAGTTCTCTAACCTTTAAAATTACATATCAATGAATAAACACAGTTGATAACATGGAATATGCCAAATTTATCCTTTAGAAGCTACATCAAGCTTGATGTGAGAAAAGGAGATCGGGGTTCCTGTTTGGTGCGATTGGTTTACCTGATTACTGTTTTTTTTCCTGGATTATCTTTGAGGATGGAAAGGTTTGCCTGAATCCCATGGCATGAAAACACTGTGTGCAGTTCAGAACTGCCCACTGGTATGTAGCTGAGATACCTTTACTTGTTTTTTGAAATGCACCCTTAGAAATATGCACTGCCAAGATTGCTCCCTTCACTGCCTTTCATCAGGGCTGTACAAGTCCTCAAAAAATTGTTTATAATAATAAGGAATCCATCTCCAGCTATGTGCTGTGGAGAAAAAATATCCTTTTCTGCTTCTGTCGGTAACCCTTGATTTTGTTCTCTGGATGCTCCCAGATTATTGTCTTTGGTACTGATGTCATTTAATGCACTCAGGCTACCAGCAGATCTTGGTTCTTTAAATGCCAAGTCAAACAAATTCAGCTACTCTGCCCAAAAGATAAAACTGCTTTCACATTTGTCATCAAATAGCGCTTCTGGGATCCATTAATATGGAATATGATCCTCTTCTCCATTAATGCTGAAGGGCTTATTAGAAATTGAACTCATACAGTAGCAGACACTGGACTTTTCCTTTGGAACAGAAAGTTTATTATTAAGACCTTCACATTAGAAGCTAAAAGTATTATAATATACTTTGGGCTCACTCTCTTATTAAAAGTTTTCCTGAAATGCTGACACAGAACTTCTCATCCAGAAATGGAACTGAGATAATCAAGAAATAAAACAGCACTCACTCTCTTTTTTTATAGAAGACAGGTTTTAATTGCTGATCACTTTTGGATTTCCTTTTTCAGCTGGTATTATTTCTGGTTTGAATTTTGTTACATTTTTATAAAGTTGTTAGGGTTTTTTTTTCCTGCTTTAGTTCTACTAATTGTAACCTGGAATGTGAACTACTTAGAGACAAACATTTACTTTGTTTTTGAAAAACTTCTCAGGGAGAAAAAATGTTATATAGATGTTAGCAGAGAAATGATTATTGAAAAACTGTAAGAAAATATAACATTATACCAATGTGAGTATTGTCTTAAAGAGATAACTGTCAAATAATTTCAGGATTTATTTCTGATGCTAAAAATTGAACAAAAAAATACAAAGTACTAGCTTCACGGTAGATTTTAGCATTTACGTTATTTTTGAAATGTAATCAAGAAGCTTCTGTACATAAAAAATGGGAAGAAAACATCAGAATTTTACAGGCAGTTCATCAAAATGCTGAGACAAAAAGTCCCATTGCTCTTTTATGGGACATGCTATAAAGATAGTGAAGCAGAACAGTTGATATGCACTCATAAAAATGAGAGGACTTTTAACAAAGGTTATAGAAGTCTCACAAAGAATAGAGAGTGAACTTGAATAATGGCAGTGATGCCACATTCCCAATGAAGTCAGGACAGTAATCGAATAGAACAGTGGCTTTTAAGGGTATTACCATTTATGAGTTTAGCTGAATGGCCTGAAGTTGAACATACGGTGTTGCTGATATTAGCTTAATTCAGAAAAACCAATATTTATCATGTGAAATAAAATTAATGCAGTGATTGACTTGAACAGCTGAGTTCTGCTGTAAGGTTCAAGAAAACTGTCCATGTAGAAATGAAATGACTCCGGGACTCCGGTTGACTAGACACCGAGATGCTGCAGCTCCTTCCAAGGTGATGGTTTAGAAGGGGCCAACTTACTTTGTATGCTGTAACATCTGTGAGCAGCCTTTTAGTAGCCTTGTGAAGTACTGATATCATTGTGAATCCAGTGAGAAGCCCCTTCTATCGTACCTTCCACACACACAAACAACATATTTTGTTATCAAAGTCTGGGAGTTAGAGTCCCTATGTGTAATGCTGCACAATTTCATTTCCCTTGTTCTTCCTTGAATTCTTATTATTTTTACAATACACTATTTCAGTGGAGGCAGCCAGTATTGTAAATATTCCATATATACATCCACACTCTTGCTCTTTTACAAAGTCTTTATATTGTTCACATTATTTAGTCTCTTATGTCTTGCAAAAGGATTATTTACGTGATCAGAATATTAGTATCAAAATATGCATCTTTTACAGGAAAAATAAATGTTGCCATGAATACCAAAGATTTATATGTAAGCTCTAAGATCCTGAACAAATAGATAAACGTACTTATAGGAATTCTTTTAACAGTAATAAAGGCAATTGTCATAGCAGGGATCCTCTACAGACAAATTTGCTGTGAAGATGAGGTAGATGGAGCTTTTTGTGAGTAGACAGTGAAATCAGACATAATACAAGTTGTAATGGCATTGAGGCCCTTCAACAAAATAGAATTTTGTTGAGGAAGGAAATCCTTGGGACTGCAGTTGTCTGTCTGGTCCCCGCATTGTGAGAGCATTATTAAACACAGAGCATTCCTATTCAAAGCAATTCTATATAGAAAGGAATATGATCTAATAGGTAGCTCTCAAGAAAATGATAGCATAGGCACGACCACGAAGTGTGCCAGCACAGAGGATGAAAGGCAGTAAGAGACTGCTGTGGCTGGATCAAGAGCTGGCAATACAGGAAGGAAGACTAGAGACGGGCAAATGAAGCCAAGTTGCTAGGGTCAGATAAGTAGATATAAGCATCTGTGGACAATAGCAGAAAGTACACAAAAAAATACAATATGACATACCTTTGCAGGGGGTGTTAAGATGGACAAGAAAACGTTTTGTAAGTGCCTTAAGAGAGAAAGGAAGAACCCAGGGAAGAGCCGGTCGGCTACTGAGTGGGGAAGATAAACACATCAATATATCGAGGTGGCACAAGTGGGTTTTTTAACAGCAGTCTTCTCAAAACAAAGTCAGCTGTGGTCAGACAGCTGACACAAAAATGTAAACTCAAGAGGGAAGAAAAAAAGTGTATTTATTAGACATGTGAAGTTGTTGAGTATTTGAACTGTGAGATGTTAAATGGGAGACATCAACAATCAGTAAGGTTTCACACACTAAGTCTTAGTTCTTCTCTTTTAAACACAACAAAAGAAAAATCAAAGTATTACCTAACAGTTAGTTTAACTTCAGCACTTGGATCATATTAAAAAACTACGTATTTTCTATAGAATATGGCAAGGCAAGTAGCAGCCAAGCATGACTTTATGAAGAAAAAGCATGTCCGGTCATGAATGCTTTGTGGTCACTTCATCTCACAGAGGATTTAGGAGAACAAAGCTGATCAAAAGTTCAAACAAATTCTATAAAAGAAGATGATTAATATAGCGGAATGATTAGATTGGAAAAGAGATGATTTAGACAGTTTGGATAAAAGTCTATAAATTCCTGAAGAAAGTGAATAGGAATTGATTATTCACTGTTTCTCACGATCCAACAACAGAAGGGCAGCCAAGAAAATAATGTGTAATAGGTTTAAAACAATAAAAGGAAAGCCTTTTTCAGAGAGTACATCACTGAGCTGTGGAACATATTGACATAATGCACTGTGGAGACCAAATGGGATCGGTTAAATTCGCGGAGGGTTTACCTAACGGTGAGCACTAAGCACAATGAGTAGTGAGGAGAGTCTAGAGGGGAAAAACAAACATGACCAGGGATCTTGAAAAACTGAGCTAAGAAGAAAAATTTAAGAAATTAGTGTTGTTCATGCTACTATTCTTCATGTTATGTTCTACAGAAGAAATGCCTGGTGGGAGATACTATTGTATCAGATAACCCTCTTTAGTATGATATTTTTCAAATAGTTTCTGTGTCCTTCTTCTGGTTCATTGATAAGTACTAGACTCAGTACAGAGTCGTGATGGAATTTGCTATGAATTTTTTAAATTTTTATTACTTATTTTCTGTTTCTTATCCACTTTTCATCCATGAAAAATTCTTTACCTTTTATTCTAAAGGCATTTTTCAGATGATTTAAATACACTATCCTGTTGACTCCTCTTTATCCAATACTTTAGTCACTTGTTATTAATTTGCTTCTCATAAAAAAATATTGGTATTATCTTTTTGTAGCATTCATATAGTCTATTAGCTTCTTTTAACACGTGAGTAAGAAGAACTCATAACTGTCTAGGATACACTGCACATAGCTCTTCACATTTGCTACAGAAAGTAGCAAAAGCGTGAGAAGAATAGATAGAAATGTAAGCAATCTTAGATCCAGGCCACATAACCTTCAAGGAGATGCTGAATAAAGTAGAACTATTTAGCCTAATGGAGATACGATGGAGATGTAGTAAAAAATTGAGGGATTCTGGTAACACTCTTCAAATACATGAAAAGCTGCTGCAAAGAGGAGAGCTGTTCTCCACATCCCTGAAGAATACAAATAAAACGTAGGTTGGGTGTTAGGGGAAGGTTTTTCATGGCAATATTGCTTGCAGAGGTTCAGACTTGTCTGCCAGATGTGTTTGGGAGCAGGTTGGACTCACTGCTGCTGAAGGGGGCTCCTGAGGATCTTTCTGGGATTCTGTATGCAAAAGTCATTAAAGCTTCCCAGCAGCCGTCCTTCATTAAGCCCTGAGGGGAGTACTGTGAATTCTTTTAGTCTTCCTTCAGGGGCAAAAAAAAATCTTACCATTTTGCTAGCCTTCTGGCTATTCCCTTTTTTAGAGGAAAGAGGAAACACTGCTAAATGATCACTTGGGTCATGACCCTCTTTCTATAAAAGTTAATAGGATTTTTGTTTCTTCAGAGGGAGTTGGACCAGAAGCTGAGTTAGTAAGTTTTGAACTTGCAGCTACAACGAGCAGTGAACACTATCTAAAAGAAAAGCTGGGATGAATGTGAAGGTCAAGTGGACAGATTAAAATCAAATGCATTCCCCTTGATCTTTTTGTTTCTTGTACTACAACATGTTCTACCGTTCCTTTTGTTGCGCTGCCTCAGCTTTCTTGAAAAATAACGAAGATCAGAGTTCAGTGGTACCTTTGGTAGCAGGACAGGTACTTTCCAACCAGACCAACCTGGGAGCTTGGGTAGCAGCCCCTGGACGACGAGAGCAGTAGATGTTGTTGGCCAGCACGCTGTGCTTTGCATTAGATGTAGGAAGTTTAAGGCTTTATCTATTGATTTTGGAAATGGTTCAAAAGAAGAACTCATTTATCATGAACATTCCTTTTTTTTCTGACTCTAATTCATAAAATGCTTTTAATAATATGTGTCATGAATTAATCAGTGTCCAACCCCATTTATTATTAATAACCAAGAGGATTATTTTTGTAACAGCAGGCTCATTATCATGTTACTTGATACGAATTTCCAAGGCAGTCTTGTCAGAAGCAGCAAGCAGTCCTGAAGATCTTTTCCCAAGTCATGGTTGTGAAGACATGTTTCAGTTAAAATTTTATTGTTTTAACAAGTATCATTCTTCTAATGGTTAAAGTAGGCAGTGACTGCGGCTGGTGTTCTGGCAAGATTTTGAGTAAGAGCGACAAAATCACCTGGAAGGATACACTTTTCAGTCTCATTTCCAGATTAAAATTCAAAATGCATAGCCTGAGCAGTCCAGAAAAGCTAGGATGTTTTTTAGAGTTCCTAAATTTTGCTTTTGAACATACAGAAGTTAGAGGTTTGAAGCATCCCAAGATACTGCAAGGAAGACTGTTGCAAATTTTTCAGGTGAGACCTGATTCTGTTGTTGTCCCAACAAACATTCAGACAGTTCAGAACTCAGATTTGTGAAGTTACCATTCTAAAAAGTAAGTCACACAGTATAATATTTCACAGTGACTTAGAGCATTTGCTAAGGAAGGAACAGTAGAATCACTTTGCTGCAGCAAGTAGATATGAAAACTACTGTGTAAACTTCATGCAGATATATATTTCAAGCCACAGTCAGCATTTAATTCCAAACTTGTCATTTGTTTGAATTTGGCAATTGAGTGAATGACTCCAGTGTCTTGGGAATCCACGTTCTTATAATATAGAAGATACATGCAAATGTATTTCTACTTAGACAAAAGCTATTAAATTGGTCACTCTTAAAGAGATACATCTCCTTTTCTACTTGCACCTGCAACATCAATGTTCACAGTCACCTACCCACCTATGTTTCTTTTACAGAGGGCAGAGAGAAACAGGCCAACTTGTCAACTGAGTCTTTGGACCTAAACAGGATCATCTATGTCACATTAATCTAGTCTGTTCTCAGGAATAGCCAGCAATGGACTTTCCACAACCTCCTCAACTGATGTTTCACCTGCTTTAGCATCATTACATCTAGCCTTAATATCTCATATTTCAGTTTAAGCACATAATTTCTTGTCAGATATTGCTTCTTTGGAGTCTAAAGACTAACAGTCCAAAAGACAAACCTACAGGGAACTGCATCGAAGAACAAGTGCGATCAGTGCCAGCTGTACCCAAAGATCTGTGTTGCAATGTAAATATTTCCAGCCTGCTTCTAGTATGTTTGCATATACGTGTAAGTGCTGTGACCTTAATTCTGCAAAGTTTTGCACAGAATACCACAAAACCCCAAGGTTTTTCTTCAGGACTAATTCAGAGGCAGATCGCACAAGTTGGGATAAATGCTTAATATAATTCTCTGCAATATGACATCTGTGCCCGCTGCTTGCATATGCCGCTCACCTTGAGGAAAGAGACCGGGCAGAGATGACCAAAGAAGTTTATAAATATATGGACTTGTGCTACAGACCCCAGTATGGCGATGGGGCCCTTGGTGATGTGTAACTGTCCCACTCGTGCTGCTTGGTTCGTACTAATGCAAGATCAATACCTCTCTCTTCTGTGTCTCTTGTGCTCCTCAACTTTTATCTTGTATTTGCATGCAATGTTTTGATTTCTGGGCTCTTCAGATAAAAACAAATGCTTTTATGGCTGTAATGAATCGCAATCATATGAGCAGCCTTATGGGAACAGATTATTAAAATAAAACAACATTATTATGAAAACATGGGGTGGTTAATAACATGAAATACTAATTATCTGCAATATATTTACTAGGTGTTGACCAGAAACTTCTGGTAAATAAATCACTCAAGCCATAAGATGTGGTGTTTTTCACCAGCAGTCATAGTTTCCATTATATTTGTATCTCAAACAATGGCATTTATCAATAAGCAGTCAAAATAATATTCTCCTTGACAAGTATGCAGAATGACTGTCAGGTAAGACATGCCTAATGGCTCTCTTACTGGCTCAGTAAGCTCAAACGCAAAGCCTTTCACAGTACTGTAGGGCTCTCCCTTGACTTTGCTAGATACCAGAAAAGATGGACAGAAATAAATGCATCTGCATCCTTCGAGTGAGCTTCAAACTAGAGGCACTGATGCTGGAGAGCTGCCTACCAAAATAATGGTTCCAACAACAGCAAAGACAGTTAATCAACTCTGAAATCCTGTCTTGAAACATAAACTGCTTTAAAAAAAAAGTCTAAAAAGCAACTATTACCAACAGTTTCTGAGACTCTCTGCTTGCTTGTTTTTTTAATATAATACATTACATCATTTGGTGAAATCCAGAAAGTGAGGAAGACAGTGATAATTCTCAGAAGTGAACAGACCTCAGCATCCAAGACAGCCATAAAGAAATAACAAAGAGATGAAATAGAAAATTGCCCTGTGTATTGGTCTCACTCTTCCAAGCTCTGCAGGTTTTCCAATCTATTAAATAAAAGTGAGGTTGAGACAACGCACTGCTGCCAGGACCTCTGCTGTCTCTATGCTTCCCAGGGATGAGGGAGAGCAAAGCCTTCCAAAATACTGCACGGTGTCCACTGTACGCCGGAAGCAAGGCAGCAATCATGCCGTTAGCCAGCTCTGGAGTGCTTGTTTGATACTGCTTCCCCGTTCTTTGTCAAATAACCTATGGAAGGGCTAAGAGGAGCTGAAGCAGAAGTTTCAAACTGCGCAATGTACCTGCTTCCATGTCTTCAGTGCTGATGGATATCAATCGTTGCTTCCTAAAAGTATGCTTACATAAGCTTACGTCTGAATGGACATGTGTAACACAGAATACCTTTTAGTTACTAAGAGAATAAATATGTGGTGGAAGCATGTCAGCAGTGAAGCCAGCCAGCATTTTGTTGCATTCTTGCAGTGATGTTAGCTGGAGCCCAGAGGGCAAAGTGGAGCTGTAAAGCCACTGGTGGCTGCGCGACTCTAACAGCGAGCACAGTCTGAACCTGAGGCCATGCAGCGTGTAGGGACAACGGGCCAGTTCTGCAGCTGGTATCCACTGATGTGACACCAGTTGACTCCAGTGGAGCTAAAGGCCAGTTTATATCAGCTAAGGATTTAGCTAAGCGGTGGTTTTCTGCATCACTCATTATTTCAACAACTGAGAGCAACCGTGGTTTTGTTTCTGCTCTGTCTCTGAACTCTTTCATCGCACACATGGCAGCAATATGATCACTTTGCTCGCACCTCTAGGTGAGGCTGAGGTATGACTGACCACTGGTGACACCTTTTATCGTTGCTCCAACTGTCTAAGCTAGGAGCAGTAGCTGGCCGTAACCCACCGCAAAACACTGTAACTCATCAGCTCTGAAGGAGAGTTGAGACTGGCAAGCAGCCATCACCTAAGTTTGGGAATATGGTCAAGACTCTGAAGATAGGATTTTATATTTTCTTCGGGGAATACATTTTATTCTTCACCTCTTGCAGCTATTTGGTGAGAATAAGAAAAGATGTCAAGTCAGCAATAAAAGAAAAATAAAGTATTACTGAACACATGCTTATTCGTGGTAATATTGTGCCATTTATTTTAAAAACCAGGGGACTCATTTATAGTTGGTTTAAATTAGTAGAACCACAGGACTGAGTCAGCCCTCATTAAAATGAATGGAAGTCTTTCTATGAACTTCACTGGAGGCTGGAGCAAGCTATTAGGTGGTATATATAGTCATTTTGAAAGAATCAGAAAGAAAATGGTTCAAATTCCTTTCACTGCATGTTCTTAAACAATTTACCTATTACTTTAATGCAATGGGTTAATGCCTCAAAGTAAAGTATTTTTGTGAAAGCATGAAAAATTTGAATTTAAGGATTGCAAAGTATTAGATAAATTCAGTGGAAAATCACTGTATTAAACACAGTGGTCTAAAATCAAACCTGGTAAGAAGAGTCACATGCTGTTTCCCATTTCTAATACAGATTCGTTACTCAATGTTGGTAAAGCTGTTCCCTATCTCCATTGCATTAGCTGGGAAACACTGACAGTGGTAGCTAATTTATTTCAGAGATATAAAGTTTAAAGTTTGAAGAAGGTTATGAAGATTTGTGAGGCAATATTTCATCCTATGACAAAGACACTCTACTTAGCTGTGCTGATTTATTCCATCACTCCTTAGCACATAGGTTTCTGGACCAAGGTCAGAAAAGTCAATAGTCCACAAGGCCATTTTACCTTCACGCCACTTGCATCGCTCATCCATTTCCAGGCTTCTGGTGGTGCTCAGAATTACTCTAAACAATTGTCTTTTACCTCTTCTTTGTACTTGTTCACAGGCTATTCCTTCTTGGGACTGAAACTAGGAGTCGTATGTCAATGTCATACGTCATTAAGAGTCAAATTTTCAGATAAAAGACCCTTATCACAAGAGATTTACAGTTGAGAAGGCTCAAGAAAAATAAATGTTTCCAGGGCATGATTCATCTCTTCCTAAAATAGTTGTCCAAGACACACATTCAAAGTGCCTATTTGTCTCCACTGACTAGGGAGGTGGGGCTGACTAGTTTGGATTAAGTGTCGCAGAGGTCTACATTTAAGTAAGATGGTCCTACACCTTTCTGCACCTATCTCTTTTCAAGACATCCTCACTGAATCTATAAGCTAGAGGAATGTTAAGTTCCTTCTTTAAATTAAAAGCTGATTGTTCAAGCAAGGGGAAGCTTCATTATTGCTAAGTGAACTGAAAAAAGACATTTACTCTCACAACTGTGCGTTGATGCCTCAACAGTTGCTGTTCCTGCTTGTACGTAACAGCCAGTGTCTCATCTGGAGTGACTTAGGACTGCATTGTGCACCTTTCATGTGTCTTTTTAACAGCGGTCTGAGACTCTTCTGATGATCCTTAGAGAATGGTGCAGCTGCTAATACCAGAAATATAGCAGTTTTCTTCTCCTTTCCTATGTTTACTGCTAAAATTAGGTTAGCAAATTTGGCTTATTGTCCAAAGAATATTAAAAAAAATCATCCTATGAGTTCATAAAACTGAAGGACTTGAAAGGAGATAATGTTGACATGTGGTTTTGGAACTGTATCAGAGTCTGTCACAGCTAAGTTCAGGAGAATAATTTGCTCTTCTTTGTTCATTGCACTGGTAATTGTAGAAAAAGGCATTCTTATATCCTTCAGGTGCGTCTTCCTGCACTGAATTTTGGCAGTCTTGCTGACATATTCTCATGCACGCTCACGTACACGTGCTCACACTCATACCATGTGTGTGAGGAGCTGCTGGCACCAGCACCGGCTGCCTCTTGCGCTGCAGTCGCTGAACCAGCAGCTCAGAGAGGTGGTTCTCTCTCCCCCTCTGCCTTATTGCTGTTCTCAATTACAACACTTTGTAACAGCTCAAATCTTTTTGTCTCATAGCCTCCTGCTGCAGGAAGCTGTGATTTCTTGATGGTCAGGGCTCTTACAATGTGTTATTGCTTAGTTTCCTGAGCTCTACGTTGCATCTGCAAAAAAAAATTCTCACAAAAAACCCTAAAAATAATTTTTAAAGACATAATCAATAAGAAATAATAAGGTTTGGAAAGTGTAATTCTGAGAATTTAATAGTTTGGTTTATGTATTGCAGATGTGTGATATAGTTTGATCTAATCTGGCCCTTGGGACAGTAAAGGTTAAGAAAAAAAACGACCAGAGCTGTGTCAGAGAAAGCAAGTACATGTCCAGACACATCATTAAAGAAGAGTTGCATCAAAGTATTATATTACTCTCTATGAATCTTTGTCCCTCACATTCTCCTCTATTCAGCCGCTCTTTTTATGTTGCTATAAAGGAGTAAGGTCCAATAAATCCAAATTAGCTAATCTAGATATATTTCATTTTCTGCAGGTTTTTTATTTTATTTTTATTTTTATTTGTTCTACACCAGCAAAATATGCTGGAACAGCAGATAAGAATTTCCACTTGTTCATCAAAATTCCTTTTGATTTCTGCCCCTTTCTTAATTTCTTTCAGAAGAGACAGAAAAGAATTAGGCTTTCCATGAAATAGCTGCATTTGATTGCAGCCAGGCTACAACATGAGACATTTTTGATGAACAAGTATCTCCTTTATGATAATTTTAAAAACTTCATTAAAGTCACACGCAACACTTCCTTCAGCAGATCTGAAATCCCTTGTTTGGGATTTAAGATAATTTCATATCTAATTCCAGCTCTGTCACTAACATTGACAAAGCCACTTGACTGCTTTGTACCTGTATTTATCTGCCTATTCACTTTTTTTCTGCTTAGATTGTAAGCTCTTCCTGATAAAGACACTTTTCGCTATCTGTTTTGATAAGGTGCCAGACAGAGCCTGCGTATATTCCTTTTGGGTACGCAATATGCCCCCTGTGGTGACTGTACCCCTATTTCTTCTTGCCCTAGTTTGACATAGGCTCTAGCTATATAAATTAAAAGACATTTCAGTATTCTCCATGACTATTCATTATGCCTCTGCTGCTGGTGTGGATTGACACAGGTATTCTTTGTCAGGGCTCATACCGCACTAATTCCTTATCAAAGACCATCCTCTTTCCAAGTGGTTTCTCAGGAACTTTTGGTTATTATAAACGCGGGTGAAATGGTGCCATGAAAATATACTTGAATACACACATGGATAAGCAAAGGCTCCGTTCAGATTTTATGAGAGTTGCCAAAAATCTTCTCATTGAGTTTAGTGGGTTTTAGGAAAGGGACATTGAGTGAAAAATCAGAAATGTGGTTAAGTTTCTTACGTAAGTTAATCAGCTATGTTCTGTGGAAATGCTGGGAGGATATCTAATAATGAAGCTTGATTTTACTTCTTTGCCACAGCTTTTCACTTCCAGTATTAATTTCAAGAAAATTGTTAGTTTCACATTGCAATCATCCACATTGATTTGAAATTTAATGGCCTATTTCTCCACAGTAAAAACTCCATGGTGATTGTTTTAAGCATTCATTTACTGAGCATATCACAGAGAAACAGAACAAGAAATGAAAATTCTCAGGAATAAATAGTTAGGTTATCAATTATGGTTTGTTGATGAGGAATGGGAGAGAATCGGAACATTGTGTGAGAGTCTTCTTTTTGGTGCATCAGAGAGAAAGTTGTTTTCTTTATTTTCACATGCCTTTCCCATGAGTACTGAATATATTTTCCAAAGGTGACAAAATTAAAAAAGGAAATGAGATAGACTGTGAAAGGGGAGGAATTTTAAACCACAGATATGACTATTGTTCATAGATGCTTAGGAATACCGAGTTCTTTATTTGATCTTTCAGTCCTATGCCCTTTGGAACTAAACATTAAAACAGATTGACTTAACTAATTTTCTTCTCAGTGAGATTTTGACTCCTAAATTATATCTGTGTTTTTAGAAATTCCACCCTATATTGTCTCCTATTTTAATTATTTAATATCATTTTTATCTTGAAAAAAAATGAAAATCAATCGACTTGCATGGTTTGTTTAACTGCATTACTACTGTTGCTTTTTGCATAGCTAACAGATAGACTAGAGGGACATGAAAAGAAAAAGGGAAGATTTCCATTCTCAGTTTACTGGCAACAGACAATGAGCAAGAGTTGTACTGCATATTTCAACTTTCTGTCCTCATGAACATGGGCCACGCAGACAGCTGGTTTGGTCTAGCAGCATTCCTTCCTGTTGGTAAAGCCTGTTTCCAGGGTCTTAGTCCTCAGAACTTTTACGGAGAACTGGAATTTTAAGTGATTTATATGTGGTTACATTTGAAATCCACATCACAACTGATAAGAGGAAAATTAGGGAAGATGAGACAGGATGAAATGATAAGTCTGTGGGAGGGTAAGAACTAGGACCATAAAAAAAAGAATCCAAAGAATCTGGAATCCACTGATCCTCAGAAATTGCCTGATATTATCTGCTTTGTTCGCTCTTTCTAGCAGTCCAGCATACATTTGTGGCCTGAAGTTTTACAGAATACCTCTCAATTTGAAAGCAAAGTTATTGTAACTGAAATGACGGAATGGACAGTGAGGTTTCAGTTCCTCAGGGAACTGACCTTTCCCATTCGAAAATATAAGCGTATAGCTGCCTCACTAAAATGTTCAGTAATGATGTACAAAATTTAAACATTTTCTCCCAGTTTAAGAAATCCCTTGTCCATTACTGCACAAATCTGAGACTGTACAAATGTCCTCTGAGTTTGACTTGTGAGAATATTTTGTTCCTGTCATTTTATGTGCATAAAACACAACAGGTTTTCTTGACAGAGGATGCACCTTTGAATGTGTTTGTGTAGCCCAAAGAAATACTGAGTGAAACTTCCAGCTAGTCAGTAGTGTTATTCAATAGCCGTAACAACACAAGACATTTTGAAAATTATGTTCATGGGGTTAAATTTCTTCTTAGGAGATGTTACCCAGTACTACTTATGAGATATTTAATAATACCTACCCAAGCTATAATTTTTCCCTCCAAAATTACTAGTTTTGAATAGAATGGAGGGGGAGGGAAGAGGTTGAAAAAACAATTTCCTCTGATCTAGCTGGATAAAACCAATGTCTTTGAAGATGCTTCACAGACAAAATAAAACAGCCTAAAAGCCCACCCACTTCAGAGCAGCAGGAAGAAGAATTCCCGTGCAGAGCTTGTCATAGCCACCTCGTACGTCTTGGGTTTCAGATTCATGCCTTCCCCCTCCCTGCTGCGGAGACGAGGGTTTGAACCACAAAAGTATTGTAGGGTGTCTCTTTTTTCCTGCGGCTGATAAAGAGTTCCAGGGTGAAATCCAATAACTCTTCCCTGTGAAAGCTGCATAGAAGTTACAATGCTGCTTTGCAAAGCTTTTTGGAAAATCAGGACCAGCTCGATACTGCAGGCACGTTCCACAATTGACGTTCATGGACTGGTAATTCTGTTAAAAGGTGTATTGAATCCAAAGAATATGTTTTCCCATTCCACCATATTCTGCCTATGTAATAGCATAATTTAGTCCAACTCTTACCAATTTTCATATTAATAGATTAGATCACAATAGATTGAGTAGGTGAAGGACCTACCTAAGTATTACATTAAAGCTACAGCAAGCCCAAATAATAGATGGAACATTTAATCAGTCACACAGTGCATGGGAAACCTGTTTAAATCAGAAACTAAATGGGAAAAGTGATACAATCTTTTATTAAGAACTGCAGCACAGCATAAATACTCTTCCAGATGAAAGATAAAAATGAACATGTCTTAAATAATTGATATCTTAATAATCTTCAGAGAGCAACAAATAGTTCTTTATCATATACATATATAACACATCACTCTCTAACAAATGTAGAAATCTCTTTAGGGCTGACCTCTGAGCTAAGAGGGTAAGTAACTGCTGACTACATTGGCTGCTCTTAATATGTCCAAATTCTTGAAATAATTGCAGTTTTGGAGACTTCAGTGGAGTTCATCAGCTTTCAAATGCTTTATAGGCATAACAGGGCACATTTTTTCTCCTATAACTTTACTCAATTTGCCCTACTTGGATATATAATTATTACTGTTGATAAATTGCAATACTGCCAATGCTGAATATAAAGTGGAATCCATGATTCCATTGCTTTCAATAGCTGTGGAGATTAATTTATCAACATGGTGGGTTGTGGGTGGTTTTTTTAATGAAATGCTTAGATGGAAGGTAGAGCTGTTATGTACAAAACTTATGGACAAGCAGCAAATATAATCTGTAAGTGAAGTCTGAAATGTACATTCAGCTGAGTTCTTCTGAAAACAATCTTATGGCATACATGATACAGAAAAGCAAAATGTTGGTTTCATAAATAAACTTCTTTATGATTAATTATAGAAAGGGATCATTATTATGTCCATCAGTCTCATACATTAGGATATATTATGGTTCAAAGAAGACAGAGCTCATTACTGATATTTTAAATAAAAGATTTCAGAGTATATCATTCTGCTCTCTTACTATTTTAGCTTGCTCTATTTTAGAAACAAACAAACAAACATTGAAATAGAAATGTTTCTGTGGAATGAAAATCCTATTTTCTGCTTAGCCATAGTTTTTGAACTATTGGTAAGTTTTCTCATTATTTTAGGAGGTTCTGTGAAAATTGAGATCATCATATCCTCCTCCATCATTAAATTGTAAATCTATTTCTAGTCACTTGTATGTGACTGTATTACAGAATGTCTACAGTTCAGAAATTATCAAGTTCCTGCTTGGCTACTGTAGGCCACTTGGTAATTGTTCAGAAATCTTCTAACTTCAGTAATTTATCTCTTTCCCTCAAAGCTGGCTTTCAAAACTGTCAATGGAAAACTTAACAGAAAAGAAAAAAAAGTAATGAGGCTTTCCCCAAGTATCTTTCCACAATAGTTTTGGAATTTTCTATCATAGCAAACACGTTGTTCTGTGAAACTCTTACTAATGAAGCCTTATTTCCAGCACATTTAAAACTTGTTATATAAACTCATGTAAGTTCAACTTCCTATTGTAGTTCCTTCTTGGTTGCTGTGTTAATAAAACGTAGTTTCTGGGATGTGTCAAATAGAGGTGAGCTCATGCTGTACTTCATTAACTTTACATACTTTGCATACAGCCTGTCCCCTCTGTTTTCATAAAGCTTTTAAGAACTTAGTGTCTTTGAGGGTTTGGGATTTTTTTATCATTAGCTGAAGCTGCCAAGAGTTACCAAAAACCCATTAGGTGGCCCAGAGAGCAGGCAAACCAAAACATTATGGCTCTGTTCTGTAGGAAACCAGGCTAATAAACCACCAAATGGACATTTCTCTGCAAAATGGTGATTTTACATTCCTCCCCTCCTTTTCTTCAGGAGCTTTTACATCTAAATTATTCCATAAACCCTAAACCAAGGGCAGCACCCTGCCTGACTGCCCTGGGAATATGGCAGAAGTGGGACCTGTGTCAGCAGATCACAGCTTCGTATTCTATTTTCTTTCTTCTGCCAGTCCTGTGATCACACTAGGTTAATCACGGGATCATGGAATTTTCAGAGTTGGAAGGGACCTCTAGGAGCATCTAGTCCAACTCCCCTGCTGATGCAGGAATGCCTACAGCACATTACTCAGGACTGCATCCAGGCGGGTCTTGAAAATCTCCAGAGAAGGGGACTCCACAACCTCCCTGGGCAGCCTGGTCCAGTGCTCTGTCACCCTCACCATAAAGAAGTTTTTTCTTAGGTTTGAATGGAACTTCCTATGTTCCAGCTTGTGCCCGTTGTCCCTCATCCTGTCACTGGGAACCACTGAAAAGAGTCTGCCTCCATCCTCCTTCAATCCACCCTTTAGATACTTATAAGTAAGAATAAGGTCTCCCCTCAGCCTTCTCTTCTCCAGGCTAAAGAGTCCCAGCTCTCTCAGCCTTTCCTCATAAGGGAGGTGCTCCAATCCCCCAATCATCTCTTTTGCCCTATGTTGGACTTTCTCCAGTAGTTCCTTGTCCTGCTTGAGCTGGGGAGCCCAGAACTGGACACAGTATTCCAGTTGTGGCTTCACCAGTGCTGAGTAGAGGGGGAGAATGACCTCCCTCGACCTACTGGCCACACTCTTCCCTATGCAGCCCAGGATTCCATTGGCCTTCCTGGCGACAAGGGCACATTGCTGGCTCATGGATAATTTACTATCTACCAGGACCCCCAGATCCTTCTCCTGAGAACTGCTTTCCAGCAGATCCACCCCTAGCCTATATTGGTGCCTAAATTTTGCATGGTTTCAAATCAGCTGCCCTGTCTGGTGTAACGAGATACAGTTTGTCATTCATGTGTATGGGAGAAGGTTAGCATCATTTAATCTGTTATTGTCTTCAGAGAATCACCACTGTGTGCCTCAGAAGAAGACCTAGCTCTGGTTTTGTAGCTGTCTCCTATTAATGACAGCACTGTAGTATGGTCCATAGTAGTTAGTGATATCCAAAGTGCATTGTCGAATGATCTGGTTTTGGAAGATTTTTTTTTTTCCCTCGAGCTGTCTGTTGTATGAACTACAGTACTAATAGAGAGAAAAATCAGTTTATAGCTATCACAGCTTCCAAAATGACCTGTCAGCCTCACTTCTGTGCCTTGGAAGATCACGGAACAAATCCTTTTATAAGCTATGCTAAGGCACACGGAGGACAGGGAGGTGATTCAAGACAGCCAGCATGGCTGCACCAAGGGCAAGTCCTGCCTGACGAACCTACTGGGCTTCTATGATGGAGCGGCTACATCAGTGGACAAGGGAAGAGCTACGGATGTCGTCTCTCTGGACTTCTGTAAGGCCTTTGACATGGTCCCCCACAACATCCTTCTCTCGAAATTGGAGAGACAGGGATTTGATGGGTGGACAGTTCGGTGGATGAGGAATTGGTTGGATGGTCACATCCAGAGGGTAGTGGTCAACAGCTCAATGTCCAGATGGAGATTGGTGACAAGTGGTGTCCCTCAGGGGTCCATATTGGGACCAGTACTGCTTAATATCTTCATGAATGACATAGCGGGATCTAGTGCACCCACAGCAAGTTTGCGGACGACACCAAGCTGAGTGATGCATTTGTCACGCTGGAGGGACGGGATGCCATCCAGGGGAACCTAGACAGGCTCAAGAAGTGGGCCTGTGTGAACCTCATGAGGTTCAACAAGGCCAAATGCAAGGTCCTGCATGCAGGTCGGGGCAACCCCCAGTATTCATACAGGCTGGGCAGATGAAGCGATTGAGAGCAGCCCTGCCAAGAAGAACTTCATGGTACTGGTGCATGAAAAGCGGGACATGAGCCAACAATGTGCGCTCGCAGCCCAGAAAGCCAGCCTTTATCCTGGGCTGCATCAAAAGAAGAGTGACCAGCAGGTCGAGGGAGCTGATTCTGCTCCTCTACTCTGCTCTCAGGAGATCCCACCTGGAGTATTGTGCCCAGCTCTGGAGCCCTCAGCACAAGAAAAACATGGACCTGTTGGAGCAGGTCCAGAGAAGGCCACAAAAATGATCAGAGGAATGGAGCAGCTCTCTGATGAGTACAGGCTGAGAGAGCTGGGGTTGTTCAGCCTGGAGAAGAGAAGGCTTCAGGCAGACCTTATTGCAGCCTTTCAGTACTTAAAGGGGGCTTATAACAAAGATGAGGAGAAACTTTTTAGCAGGGCCTGTTGCAATAGGACAAGGGGTAATGGTTTTAAACTGAAAGAGGGAAGATTTAGACTAGATAGAAGGAAGAAATTTTTTACAATGAGGGTGGAGAAACACTGGCACAGGTTGCCCAGAGAGGTGGTAGATGCGCCATCCCTGGAAACATTCAAGGTCAGGCTGGACAGAGCTCTGAGCAACCTGATCTAGTTGAAGATGTCCCTCTTCATTGCAGGGGAGTTTGACTAGATGACCTTTAAAGGTCCCTTCCAACCCAAACTATTCTGTGATTCTATGATTCTATGATAAAGTATCCACTACACGAACCCTTCTTGTTAAGGAGTTTGTTTTCACTGCTCATTCTAATGTGTGTCATTTCAGCCTTTGAGATATTCTGTCACTTGACTATCAGAACATAAATTATCAATTAGTTCCTTTGAATCTAGAGTGCATGCATTTCTTTGATCCCTAATACTGTGAATGTGAAAAGGCAGTAATCACCTGGATGTCCCTATAACTGTGTATCTTAGTGAAAAGCACTTCATGGCAGCCTGTGATGGTTAAGATAACAACAAATTTTTCAGCCTGGAACGAGTAGGGAGTCCTTTGTTGAAAATATTAACTTTTTTTTTTCTCCTTCTTTCATACTTGACAACTCTATTTCACATATTTTCTTATTAGGGAGTACATCAATGCTTCACATAAATAATTAATATGTCATTTTAATAATTCAATATAGAAAATTCAATATAAACATTTAGAAGTAATGCAGCTATTTTTCAATGCAACATACACTTGTGTATTGCAGAATATTAGGAAAACTTAACATTCTGGTGTTTACTCAAGGAAGGGCTTTTGGTATTTTATTATCTGTTAAAGCTGAAAAAATAAGATAGAAAAATTGAAGATGGTGTAATTGTCATAGCAAACTAATCCTAATGTTATCATGTTCCATCACAGGAGTTTCAGAAGCACTTCATTAATTATAATTAGCAAATGGAAGATGCACTTAAATCAGAAGAGCGTAAAAAAAAAGGTGTTACTGAGCTGTGGTTATGGAGAGAATGCTGACACTGGTTCTTCAGCTGGAAGTTTGGTTAGACTCAGCTGAAGCAATGAGAATGAAAACATCCCCCAGGTGAGTCGCTGGGATGCTTTGCACCTTTAGGGTAGGATTTTATATTGCAGCTACTGTGATGTGGATGCCAGGAAGGGTCTACATTTAGTTTATATTAGCCTGGGAGCTTGGCCATTGGTAAGCAGCCAGAAAGACTAAAGTGTTCCCCTTTGACTTATTTCACCATAAATAATGGAGTACATGAGCCCAGTACGTGCTCATCAACAGCCACGGCGTTGGAAGGAATTCTGACAAGGCCAGGCTGATGGTGGCTGAACAGTTTTTCTGCCTTTGCCATAAAAAGTGAACCTTGAGAGCTAAGCTGCATGTCTCGGGATGCCGGTAGGTGCCGGTAAGGCAGTGTGGTCATCTAGAGCAAGGGCTCAGGAAGGCAACACAGAGGCACGGGCTGGTGGGCAAGGGTCAGGCTTTCAGCAATGTGTCTGGGGACACAGCCTGCTAGAACAAGCTCTTAGAAAAGCACAAGAGACTCTCATTCTACCTAGACTAGATTTTCCCCCCGTGTTGCCCCCAGGAATCCAAAACTGGACCGATGCAAATTAGTATTGCCTGAATGTGATACACAGCGTTTCCCAACACCCGTGCATTAGACACAGGAATTCGACGTCAGGGTAAGTATGTGATTAGGAGTAAGGTGCGTGATAATGAGTAGAATTGACTGAGGAACAGTTGAACTTCACTGTTGATGTCAGCCTTTGCCAGTGTGCCCAAAGTAGAAACTTTCAAACCGTCTATAATATCTTATATGCAGTTGGAAAGCATAAGGAATATGGCCATTTGCAATAATAATAATAAAGCCTCGCTTCATCCATGACAAAAATTTGGATTAATGAAACCTGAATGTTAATAGGTTGAGAGATACTCCAAATCTATAATGACTACAGCAATTGAATGAGACTTAATTGTCCACTTTAATTGTATTACCTCTCAGGCAGCATGCCTGCAGATACTAGGAACAGCAAATGGAACTATGAAAATCATAAACATTTTACTCTTGTTTTTTTTCTACACCTAGCTTGCTTCAAGATTCAAGACCTAACACTTCATGTACCTATATAAAACACAGCTTTATTTGTTACTTTTTAAGACTGCAGCACAATTTATTTAGCTGTGATCTTTCAGCACTTCCCAGTTATTATGTGTTTGTGCTGTCCCCAGACAGGGCATGACGCTGCAATATACCTTTTTGGTATTTAGGAGAATAGATTTTTTCTCTTTCAGTTGGGACTGATAATAAACCATTACACAGTGTATGGTGGTAGCAGAAGTATCACCTTTTAGATTTGTCACAAACTGTAAATCTTGACTTTATGATTAATAAAGAGACAAAACTCATGCTTGCAGAACTCCGTTAGAGCTCAGCTTCTAGATTTGTGATTCAGCCGAGGTCCATCTGCTAGGCTTCTCCCTCTTTTGTCTTCAGTTATTTCAACAAGTAATATGGGGTCTTTTCTGGTTTCTTGGACCTTTTCTCCTTTCTCAATAAATTTTTATTTGCCTTCACCTGAGTTACTTCCTACCTACTTTGTGAATCCTACTTGTCTTTCAATACCACCAGTGATCAGCACTTTGCATTTTAACAGAGATGATAAGCAAAATCATGATAAGCTGGGAGATTTCAGGGGCAACCTAAGGCAGGAAGCAGGTTCTTCAGAAGTCTGTGGTTGGCAGAATATATGATTTTGGCTATCTTATTGCCTGAGGAATGTGGTAAATAGGCTAAATATAACAAAAAAGGTTGTGTCAGAGGAAAAGCTCATCGGTTAGTCTCTCTCAGGTAAGAACAGCGAAAAGAAATGACAGAAAACTCTGATGATTCTGGAGTAATTGGAAGAGTCTGAATATGAGACAAAATAATATCTTGTATGTAAGATCAGGCTAAATGAATCAAATTATTTCATATGAGCAGGTTGTTTGAAAGAGATTAGACACACCATATATAGCAAAAAGATCTGGAAAAGTAGAAAAATCAACTTATAATCAGAACTCTGGAGGGAATTGTGTAGATACCAACTATATTTTGCCATGAGAGCTTCACTCTCTAAAACTAAAAATGTTAAAATGACTAAAATGTCATAAATAATAAAAAGTTAAAAATGCTAAAATTCTCATTGACAATCATTGGAATTACATGGACAGAAAAAAAATCTAGTGACTAAAGAAATTTGGTGTACCAGTACTGAAGCAATTAAACGAAGGCAGTCAGTAGTGTAGTAGATATGAAGGAAACTGAAGAATTCAATTATTTAAGTATATGTGGGAAAAAAGAGGAACTTAGTAGAACATGGGGAAAGGGTACAGAAGAGTGAATGGAATTGGAGATTTAGGATTAAGTGCAGAAGGCTGGTAACGAGCAGCTGTGGACATGAATCCACTCGAGTTAAGAGTGTACAATCTGCATATTACTTGCTAAATACAAGTTTGTAAGTGTTGGAATTTCCTATAATTTCTTTTTGTACTTGCTGTATTTTTTTCTATCTGTTCAAAAAATGCCAGAAAATAGATAAAAAATAGATAAAAAGCAAGCACCGTAATATATATCCTTGTTTTATGTCTTTTATAATGACAAAGCACTCCAGTATTGTGCCTTCAGCTTTGACAAATATTTTTATTGCAACAAAGCTTACATGAAAATTCAACTAGATGTTATGGGAACTTCATCTTCAGTTTCATCCCACCATATCAAATATCTTTGCAAAGTCAATGAAGGAGAAAATGATTTCTCTACAGAAAGATTTTGAAAATCCTCATGGATGGAAGATGTTATGCACTTCTGTGATATATTAAAACACTTCTTTAAATGACCGGTTTTTAATCTTTTTGTCCTTCAATTTTCTTTTCAGGCACAAAGATATGTGAATCTGGACTAGAGTTATTTGATAGTCATGACCTCACCATGTGTTCAGAGTAAATCATGGGAACACTGCTTGGAATGTAAATGTTGTCCAGCTGGCCAGGCATCTCACCCAGCCTTACTTTACGGTTTAATTCTTTGCTAAGCTTTGCTTTCATGTTCATTTCTTTCACTACATTTTGTGCAAACTGACATCCTCCTGATGCTATTTCTTTCCTGGACAGGAAATCTTTCACTTATTAATATTGTTAGTGCTACTGTTATTAACAAAACTGTAATTGTAATTTAATGATACCAGTCATTAATTCACACATAATCAAGGTGTGCAGGACAATGTGCAAATATCTGAGCACAATAACATTTTCTATGCCAGAAAAGCTTGTAAAATTCCCAGCTGCCTGGAACCTTAGAGTTTTGGAGGCATCCTTTAGATGAGGATAAAACCCCAAACTGTTGCCATAACAGTGTCTTTTCCTTCCTTCTAGACCTGCAAAGAATGATTGCCTGGCTGCTTGTGCCATATAGCAAGGTTCAGCAAAAGCTCATTGTTTCCCTATACAGGGCACGTGGAGGCTTATTCATCCTTTTCTTAGGCTATATACAATTTTACAGTGGGACTGTGAGCTCTATTCCTCCCCCGTGTCACTGCTGTGATGCCAATTGCCATTACCTACTAGAAAAGAGAAAAACAATTTTCCCTCTACTGCCAGACCTGGGAGCGAGGGGTTTTCTTATGTTTCATCTCAGCCACCCAGGGATCCCACTGAGTAGCTGGGTGTGTATAATGTGTTGGTACTGTTGTGCTTTCATCATGCAGATTTTCAGTCAGTAAGGGATTTCTTCAACTCACAATAAACCAGAACTGGTATTAGGATTAGGAGAAGGTATTATTTGAAGGAAGTAGGGAATAAAATTTATTTATCTTATAGCTAATGTAACTGCTATGTAGATCTTCACCCTCATGTCCTCAGTGTCAGGAAGAACACAGAAGAGGTATCCACTGCAAGGAGACAAAAACTTTAGATTGGTTAAACTTGGCGTCTTTGACTACATTCCTTCTTATAAAAAAACGCAAAAAAGAGGGTGAACTCAAGAGCTGCACTCCTCATCATCCAGCTTCTTAGCTTAATCGCCAGTTGTTTTGTAATATTTACTCTAACTCCATGAGATTATCTTTGTAGAAGAACTGGGTATTTTGACTATTTCGTGCTAAGTCTGAAAGACAATTCTGTCCTCCATTTTCAGTTCTTCTCCATGAAAAACATGCAGGGCAGCTGATGCATTGTATGCAATTTTCAGCAACATCCTCCTGTGTGGCTGCATTGTCATGTGACATATAAAATTGTGAACTCGCTTTCCTTCTGTCCAGACAGCTCTATTACCTAAGCTAAAACAGATGTAGACGTTTGCACTGCTGATCTCCTGTTCTTTAGATTGAGAAAATGTTAAGACACAAGGGAATATTTCTTTTTTGGTTGAATTTAACAAGCACTTTTTATGAAGAACTGATACAAGCGACACTGGCATTTTCAGCAAATAACGCCTTCCAGCGTTTGGGAGAAGTAGAGCAGACTCCACTAGACAAACATGCAAACAACATGAAGAAGTCCTAGTGATTCATTGTACACAGAATTTTTGGAATTAACATTTAAGTTAATTTAAGTTTTTCACCATTCATACACTGGTCTGGGCTGTACAAAACATACAACAACACGCCCCCCTCAGAAAACCCTGTCAGTATTAAAAAAAATAGAGAGTTGTTAAAGAAATTTTTGAAAACAGTCACTACTAAATGCTAGGAGACATGCAGGGAGCAAATTGTATATCATACCATGAAAAAAATGTTTCTATAAATACCTTAACAACAAAAGCAGGACTAAGAAGAATCTCTATCCTTTATTAGATGGGGGGGGGGGAACACAGTGACAAAGGATGAGGAAGAGGCTGGGGTACTTAATGCCTTCTTTGCCTCGCTAATAGTAAGATCAGTTGTTCCCTCGGTATGCAGCCCACTGAGCTGGACAACAGGGACGGGGAGCAGAATGAAGCCCCCATAATCCAAGGGGAAATGGTTAGCAACCTGCTACACCATTAGACACACACAAGTCTATGGGGCTGGATGGGATCCACCCAAGGGTACTGAGGGAGCTGGCAGAAGTGCTCAACAAACCACTTTCCACTATTTATCAGCAGTCCTGGTTAACCAAGGAGGTCCCAGTTGAACAGAGGCTAGCAAACGTGATGCCCATCTACAAGAAGGGCCACAGGGAGGATCCAGGGAACCACAGGCCTGTCAGTCTGCCCTCAGTGCCGGGGAAGGTTATGGAGCATATCATCTTGGGTGCCATCACACAGCATGTACAGGACAACCAGGCGATCAGGCCCAGTCAGCATGGGTTTATGAAAGGCAGGTCCTGCTTCACTAACCTGATCTCCTTCTATGACAAGGTGACCCACTTAGTGGATGAGGGAAAGGCTGTGGATGTTGTCTACCTAGACTTTAGTAAAGCCTATGACATCATTTCCCACAGCACTCTCCTGGAGAAACTGGCTGCTCATGGCTTGGATGGGCATATGCTTTGCTGGGTCAAAAACTGTCTGGGTGGCTGGGCCCAAAGAGTAGTGGTGAATGGAGTTAAATCCACTTGGCAGCCAGTCACAAGTGGTGTTCCCCAGGGCTCACTATTGGGGCCAGTTCTCTTTAATATCTATCAACGACCTGGATGAGGGGATCAAATGCACCCTCAGTAAGTTTGCAGAAGACACCAAGTTAGGTGGGAGTGTCAATCTCCTTGAGGGTAGGAAGGCTCTACAGAGGGATCTGGAGAGGCTGGGTCAATGGGCTTAGTTCAGTGGTATGAGGTTCAACAAGGCCAAGTGCCGGGTCCTGCACTTGGGTGACAACAACCCCATGCAGCGCTACAGGCTTGGGGAAGAGTGGCTGGAAAGCTGCCTGGTGGAAAAGGACCTGGGGGTGTTGGTTGACAGCTGGCTAAATACGAGCCAGCAGTGTGCCCAGGTGGCCAAGGTCAACAGCATCCTGCTCTGTATCAGGAATAGTGTGGCCAGCAGGACTAGGGCAGTGATTGTCCCCCTGTACTCGGCACTGGTGAGGCCCCATCTCCAAATACTGTGTTCAGTTTTGGGCCCCTCACTACAAGAAAGACATTGAGGTGCTGGAGCGTGTCCAGAGAAGGGCAATGAAGCTGGTGAGGGGTCTAGAGCTCAAGTTTGATGAGGAGCAGATGAGGGAACTGGGGTTGTTTAGCCTGGAGAAAAGGAGGCTGAGGGAAGACCTTATCGCTCTCTACAATACCTGACAGGAGGTTGTAGTGAGGTGGGGGTTGATCTCGTTTCCCAAGTAACAAGTGACAGGATGAGAGGAAATGGCCTCAAGTTGCACCAGGGGAGGTTTAGAATGGATATTAGGAAAAATTTCTTCACCAAAAAGGTTGTCAAGCATTGGAACAGGCTGCCCAGGGAGGTGGTTGAGTCACCATCCCTGGAGGTATTTAAAAGACATGTAGATATGGCACTGAGGGATATGGGTTAGTGGTGGACTTGGCAGTGCTAGGCTAATGGTTGGGCTTGATGATCTTAAAGGTCTTTTCCAACCCAAATGATTCTATGATTCTATGAAGCAGAAACAGCAGAATGTGTACATAATGTGTCACCTGCACATATGGCCCAATGTTACCACGTACAAAGGGGTAGGAATTTCTGCAAAATTCATATCAAGGATCAATAGTGGTACTAATTAATTTTTGTCCCGCTTCCAGTTCCTATAAAGTTGATAGTTAATCTTTGCTTTGCTTGCTAAGTTCCTTTAATCAGCCTCATTCACCCCTGTGTTGAAGTTCTGTGGAATGAGAGCAGCGAGTAGCCCTACATTTCTGCCATCTTATTGAGAGGGTTTCCACAGAAGGCACTTTCCAATGGTTATGACAACCTTTTCCTCTATTTCACATTTCTTTCCGCTCACTGGTCATCTTTGTGTTACGCGCTAAATTGTCAACCTAGATAAACCAAATACCTCTGTTCATTGCACCTCAGCTACATTAACTTACATCCTCTACAGAGCTGTGCCCAGGCAACATTTACCGACCTGGTGCAAAACCTCTTTTTTGTGTTATAAGACTGTTACCTTGTTTTTCTTTGCTTCTGGAGTTCTCTTGTTCAGTATTGAATGCTGCTGATCCATTACAGGTTATTCTTGCCCAAGCATGTCTGTTATGGTAAACATGATGCATGATTACTCTGCTTTGTTTTTTTCCAGGCACTGATCTCATTATGAAGACGACAAGCTACTGCTTCATCATGACATTATTAAATGAGAACATAATGGCAAGAGTAGTTAGTCATGTCACACTGTAAAGAGAGAACTAGAGGAAAAGTTTTGCTTAGCAGTGACTATGAATGATTAAATATTTACCATATCGTGAGCAAGAACGCAATATTTCTGGTACTGGGACTTACTGCTTAAAGTTAAAAAAAAAAAATTTGGTACAGCAAAAATATTGTCCTGCCACAGCACTTGTATTGCCCTACTCATTAAATAAATGTAACGCTTTAAATTATCTCATAATGGAGAGTAAAAATAAAATAATGTTGCTTTAATCACAAGAATAATTACAATACCAGGAAAAAATTTCTCTTTTCAAGCACTATATTTATTCTATGATACATTAAAGTGTCATTGGAGCCAGCAACTCCTCAGTTCTAATCTGTTCAGAAATGTGTTGATTTGAAAAGGATCATCGTTATCGTTGAGAAGAAATATGCCAAGAATTCAAATAATAGTGAATTGATGTAACTTGAGCCGAACAGTGAGAACAATGCTGGTTTCAGAGTACATTAAAAATCATGAAAATAGGTTTAATTTTAAATGGGCAAATAAGGCAAATCCAAAGTATGAAATCCATGAAAAATGAAATACACATGTATTGTGCCTTTTTTATTATTTTTTTAAACTTTCCAGAAACAAACAGGTTGATTGTTAAAAGGGATTAAAGTATTTTTAAACTGGTCATCTACCAAAGCAAACCAAGCCACACTCTTAACTATATCCTTTGAGCCCACTTATATCCATACCAGGAACAGAAGACACTGCATCGCTACAGAGAAACTTGAAAAAGTAAACCATGGGCTGTTCTTGTTGAACAACTGTTAGCCCTCCCAAACAGAGACAACTTCTCTTGATGTATCCAATCCAAATGACCTTTCCACCTGCAAGACTTGTAGTTCTGAACCAGGATCTGCAGCACGGAAGGAAACCGTGCTCAGCAGCGTGGCTTTACTGTGCCCCAGGCAGAGGTTCACACATGCTGCAGACGTGCATGACCTGTGCCAATAAATATTCAGGGTAGTTTCAGCACCTACAACATCCTTTTGTTAGGATGGTACGTTCATGGCCTCCCCCATAAGACTGAATGTCAACAGGAGCTTGAGAAAAAGAATCAGAAAAGTTTTCCAGCTCTATGCCGACTGACACATAGGCTGCAATGAGGCGCTTCACAACATAAACAGAGGTGGTTAAGTGCAGAGCAGCTCAGTTGCAACACAGCAAACAGGTAGCATTTCTCGCTGTAGCGACGACCCCTATTCCTGCGGTCAGAGCCCTGCAGACACCATGCAACCTGTGCTGGATGGCACGGTGGAAGATGCAGCAGACAAGGGAGAGCTGGAATCATCAGCCAAGCAAAGCTGGAAGGAAGCTCAGGAGCCCAGCCAGGCTCTGCCCTGTGCACAAGGCAGGGCCAATTAGCCTACCCTTTCCCTCCGTCCCTTAGATGGCTGCCTGGAATATTTTTCAAATACTTCCAACCTCAAATAACAACAATCCAACAATACTCATAAGAACCCTGCTGTGCTAAACTATTCTCGCTGTTCAATATTTTTTTCTAGATTGTTAATTTAAATCTTCCTTGCTCTCATTTAAACCTGTTACTTCTTGCCCTGCTGGCAACAGATATTTCGGATGGTTTGTTTCCTTCCCCTTTAAGGTCAGTTTTATGTATTTGAGGACTCTTATTGTATAGATATACAATATGATATGCCTTTTTTCTCTGGATTAAATACTGTTGGTTCAGCCACTGTTTATGAGGATGCTTATGAGGAGCGGCTGAGGGAACTGGGGTTGTTCAGCCTGGAGAAAAGGAGGCTGAGGGGAGACCTTATCGCTCTCTACAACTACCTGAGAGGAGGTTGTAGTGAGATGGGGGTCGGTCTCTTCTCCCACGTAACAGGCAATAGGGCAAGAGGAAAGGGCCTCAAGTTGCACCAGGGGAGGTTTAGATTGGATATCAGGAAAAATTTCTTCACCAAAAAGGTTATCAAGCATTGGAACAGGCTGCCCAGGGAGGTGGTTGAGTCACCATCCCTGGAGGTATTTAAAAGATGTGTAGATGTGGTGCTGAGGGACATGGTTTAGTGGTGGACTTGGCAGTGCTAGGCTAATGGTTGGGCTTGATGATCTTAAAGGTCTTTTCCAACCCAAATGATTCTAGGGTTCAGTTACTTGTCTTTGGGTTATATATCCAAGAGCTGTAAACATTCACCTTGTTCTCCTCTAGTCTTTATCCAAGCAGTCTACATGTGAACTGTATGTGCAAAATTAAGCACGGGACTCCAGCTAAACAAAGCAAGAAAATCACTTCATGTGATAGTTTCAGATTCAAGTATAACTTCTTTTGCAACAGCAAAGCTATTAGATTTCTCTCCAGTTTGGAATTCGCTATTACATCCCCACCTGATACTGCAGAACTTCTACCTTGATTAGTAATTTCACGTCTTGTATTCCTGCTGTTGCTCATTCTTCTCATAGTATAGAACTTTGGTTTGAATTGCGTCCTGATTTTCCAAACTATTTCTTCAATTTGTCAGCCATTTCAACTGCCTTACAACATACTTTCAGTCCCTCCAAACCACATAATGTTTAAAAATTTAATAAAGTGAGTCTCTTTTCCATCATCCAAGTCATTAATGAAAATATCGAATAGTATAGGACCCATAACAGAACCGTGAGGAATTGTCATTTCATATGTTTTTCATTTTGTCAGCACACTATTATTCACCCAGTAGTGTTATCTGATCCACTTGCACTGACCTTGTGTTAGTTTCCTCTAGGCAACACCTTCCTATCTTGCTTAAGTGACAATATGTGACAAGCTCTCTGACATCTTCTGCTTCTGCTTTAAGCAGACTGAAAAATTTATTTATGACTGTAACAGGCAGTCTTCTTTAGACAGGTGTGTTCTTGCTTTACTGAGGAAAATACAGAAGCCGCATAAGCTGTGGCTTGATATAAAAACTAAGCTAAAAGACTTCTGTATGTCTTGGGCTATGACATTGGTGTTACTGAAGGGACCAGGGGCATGTCACATCATAGGTTTTCAACAGCACCATTACAGTCATCTGATTCAGCATGTGGAAGGAGATCAAGCACACCACAAGTTTTGTGCACCCTGAAGTGTTCAGCAGACATGAACAACTTGCATATTTTTAATATGTTGCACACTGGAGAATCTGTTCCACCTAAAAATGGCTGCTGCCACGAGGTCATGCAGATGTCTTTCAATGACTGAGTTAAGACCTAGTTATTCCTCTCATCCCGGATCTATCTATTATTGTGATTAAATAATGAAAATTCAGTGCAACATGGATAAGCAATTAAGTTAAAAAAAAAAAAGCCTATATATTCATATGCAGATCAGTTCAAATGGTATTGCTCCAAACAACCTTGGTTTTGGAGATTTTAATTTTTGCACTGGTGTGTTTGCAATAATGAGGTAGTGTTAAGAATTTTTTTCTTCTTCAATGCTAAATGTTTTTAAAAAGAGGAATAAGTTTTAAAAAGTGAAGAAAAAAAAGGAAAACAGTAAAGAAAAAAAAATAAAGAAAATGAAATAATGGATACCTGAAGATCTCGTTGTAACTCTGTGTAGAGAAGCCTTAGCTATAGCCTTCTTTTTTGTGATGTTGTTTGTGCCTTATTTAGATCAGATGGTCTATTTTACAAATTAATCCTGTTAGAGTTCCAAGTTACAAAACCAATGGCAGAAATCCAGGTCATCCATTGTGCAGTGCACATGTATGACCACCCAAATAAAAGTCTAAGTGACAGTTGTTGTAGGATGTCAAAACAATGATCCGAACCTTTCCGGCAGTAAAAATACCACTAGACAGACATGCAGACTTCTGAGTCTAAAGTTGAAAGACAGCAGTAGTGGATATTTAGTTTTGCTAAGTAGAGCTTTAGAAATGTGATGGCCCAACAGTGCACAGAATCTGTAAACGAAGCAATAGAAAATAAGAAGTTTTATCCTTAAAGACTGCAAAACATTTTTTTCAAGGCTCCAAAGTCCTCCCAGTTACAGTGGGAATGGAACCGGACACAGGTTTGGCACGTTACCTGCCAGAATTCTTCAACAGGTGAACAGGATTGGGAAAGAGGGAAAATGTGAATAGATTAACAAAGGAGAGATTAGCATGGCATTTTCTCCTACATATATAATTTTGCACTCATTACTGTAAGGACCAGTGCCGACACGATGATTGTGACTTGTAATAGAAACCATGTTCAATAAATAGTTCAGCTTTGAATACTAGGACACATTTGGAGTACCAATTCAGCAGACACTCGGGAGGATGCTAAGCATCAGATACAGAATCTTATTTTTCACTTACCTCTTTAGATAACTTGCATCAAATAAATTTAAGAGAGATGACCAAGGATCTCTCTGGCTCCTTCACACTGATTTTCATCAAGTTTTGGAACACCAATGGTCTGGAGCACTGAAAGGCAGCAAACGCTGCAGCCCTGTAAATGGGATTAGAGGCATAATCTCAACTGCCAGTCCTAAACACAATAATGTCTTAACTATTAAAATAAAATCAATAAACTACTTAAAAGGGAGTGATGTACAATTTTTTAAAATTAATGCGTTACTTCCTTTTAATTTAGGGTTAACAAAAGGAACAGTTTGAAAACTTAGATTTCTGTGAAGTATTTAAACTGAGATTGGTAACCATTTTCACTGAGAATCCAGAATCTACCTAGAATAGTTTAAAAGCAAAGCAACTGCTATGTCTCAACATGCCACTGTAAGTTGGGTCTTTATCAGGGTCTTTTCAAGATTGGTCCTTGACTTCATGTATTCTACACTGCATTGCCGATCTGGAAGAAAATCTAAAATTGCTGCTGACAAAGTCGACAGAAGACAAGAGTAATGAGAATGGTAAGTAATGGTGAGGATATGTTACAGAAAGAAACCAATCACAATCATTACTTGATAAATCAGGCTGCAAGCAATTAATTTGGGTTTCAATAAAATCAACTGTAAAATTACTGATTTAGGAAGGAATAATACAGAACCTGATTGCAGCATGGGGAGCTCTTATACACATTAAAAATGGTTTTGAAGAAAGCATACTGAGACTATAGCACATAATCAGCTGAACATTGGCTCCAGTACAATTATTTGGACAAAGGGCTAATGAAATCTTAGTTGTTTATATACGAGTTTATCAAAAAGAAAGTTACAAGCAGTGATTCAATCGCCTTTTTAAATATCTACAAGTGGAACGGAAATCTGATAACAAAGGAGACACCTCTGTCCCACAGAGACATGTATAAGATACAAATGCTTGAAATTAAACCTAAAGAAGCCTAGTCAATAAGTAGAAGACATGCTATTAACAGCAAAGGCCATTAATCATTAGTATGGTTTAACAAGAGCTGTGGTAGACAGCTTCTCCATCACTGGAAATTTAAAAATCACTGGCTACTCCCCCAGTTTCTGCTTGCAAGCAGAAGTTAATCAGGAAAATTAAATTCTTTGTTTTATGTGGGTATTCAGAGTATAGTGGTCTTGTCTGTCTTTGCCATGCACAAATATATAATGCAACTTTATAACTGCAAAATAGTCTCTCATTATGCTCTAGACCTTCATTTTAATACCAGATTTTGAGACCTCTGTACTCTGCTGTATAAAAAGGCAACAATTTTGTATTCAGCTCATACAGCTGAACAGCAGAAAAAAAGATTTTACTTTGATTTTGTCTTGTTTTGATATTCTGTTGATGTAATGCAAACATTACTGTGACTAAAGTATCTCTATTCTTAATAGGAAAATATATTTTCCTATTGAAATACTAGAGAGTTCAGTTATGGCCTTTGCTCTTAAATTTACACATAAATGTACAGGCATGACACAAAATATTCATAATGAGCCTTTGGAAACATACATACTGATATTTTAGTCAGGGCTGTGAACAACAGCATAGTTCTTTTAAGGTTGTTTTACATACAAGAGGAGCAGCTGGTAAAAATTTCAGTGTATTGTCTTTCTTTTGCAAACATCTGGGATCTTTCTTGTGAATAATATTAATGCTGTATTAAACTGGTGTGTCTTTTCAGAATATGATCCTGTTGTCAGCTAGCTAGTTATGTATGAGAGTAACCTATAGTAAGTCATACTAGAGCTGTGTTTCCTCTGAGACAACAATAAGGGTTGGGATACACAATTAGAAGAATTGCACTGTCAGCAGCACCACCCATTCATAAGCATATTTCTGGCAACTCTGAAAAAAGATCTCCTGTTCTTTCAGAAAGTTTTCTTGTAGGTTAGACTGCTTCCTAACTTGTGCTGCGGATCATTGCTGTTATGCTACCTATACGATTTATATGTTTACCCTAAGTAAGATGAGTTACTAATGTGATGCCATAAGAAGAAGAGAACCCATAAGATAAACCTTTCGGAAAAGGAATGAGTGACCCAGTCCTTAGGGGCTTGCTTTCGTGGTCCATAATGCCAGCAACCTCAGTGGAAAACTCCTTTCAAGGGACAAACAACTTGCATCATTCAGTAATTGCCTTATGCCAGTTCTAGCTCAAGCCTCAAAGCAAGAAAAAGAGGTAGTCAAACTTGAGTGCCTTGTCCCTGAATGCATTACGAATACAGACTGCTGTCAGCCAGAACACACATCACACAGATATCACCCAGAGTGTACCACCTGGATTCATCAAGTTACCTTTGTTATCGTTTGAAACATGCAGCTTATTCTAGACGGTAGAGGATATTTTAGAGTGTAGCAGCAAATTAATGCTAGAGATGTTTTTTAGTAAATTGAAAATTTATAAGACCTTTTAATTACAAAAGAAAAAGACAGCTACCATACTAACAGATAAATACTTGTGCAGTCTGCCAGAAGCTGCCTGAATATATGTAAATATATGATAATTAGCCAGTGTTCGTGGTACAACATTTTCAAGAGGTAGTAAGGCATTTTTTCATCTGATTAAGCGGTGAATATGCAATAGTAAAAGGTCAATTCAATGTGAGTCTGTCACATGATGTTCTAATAACATCATGCCGATTTAAGTGGGTAGGCATCATTTAAAGTAGAAACTCATTTCCTCCATCATCATTTTCTGTAATGTCTCACAACACAAGAAATACATTCAAGGAGCAGAAAGAAATGTAAGACATGACTTCAAGGCAGTTTTTATTTCAGACATACTGAAATACTGAGAAAAGTCTGGTCAGACACTTTCAACCTGTGTGCTGACAGCCCGAGTGACCTTGGAATAGCACAGGGCGAAGCGGATGTAACCCAAGGATCTCTGGTGAAATATACCTGCCTTTGAACTTGTATCTTGTAATTAAATATTATGACTTTCATTTTGTAGGTGAGGAAGCTCAGGCAAGTAAATGACATGGCTACATTAACCTAACGCCTTAACCAGGCTAAAAAAACAATGAAAAACCTTGACTTCCAAATATCTGCCTAAGCCTGCATTTCTCTGATCTCTCAGCATCACCTGTCCTTTATCTGCAGCTTGCGTAGGAAGTGCCTTCCTTCTCCCTGCCCGAAAGGGGTCTCTTCTGTAGTGCAGCTGTTATAGCGTATATAGCTGTAGTTTGAAACCAAGGGTTGGATGAACAAGAGTCACACTTACAGTAACCCCTTTACCTTCCTTTACAAGGCTGGTGTTGATCCCAGTGACCAAGATTTACATCTTCCTCCTTTACTTTTAATTAGTGTTACATCATGTTCTACTTCTTGCTCTATTTTCTGTTTCCTTCACCATCCCATTTCCCCATTACCACTACCCACCCTCTTTCTAGTCCTATTTGCCAGGGCAAATATTGAAAATGGTTCTGGGACCGCATCTGAGAGCATCAGGAAATCCTTTAAGTCTTCTCTACCAGTAGATACGTTTCCCAGAGTTGCCTTCCAGGAACTGCCAGGCCTGCCTATGCTAATGTACCCCCTATTGCTATGCGTTTAGCTGCTTCGGAGTCTGCTCTTGGCATTAAAATTCTAGCCAGATAGTTCCTATAGTGAGATATAGTTGTCTGATATTGGAAAGTCATTGTTCATATCAGCAGTTCTCACAGGGATGGGCTTAGACATGTAACTTCTGTCTTCTGGAATCAGAGTGTTAATAAAAATAAAGCACATTTTACACATCACGCTCAAACTGGGTATAAGAGAGTTACAGTGAAGTGCTGTGCATCTGGCTACACCGTTAAGCCGAGCTCTGTGTATATGTGCAATGCAGTAGTGCAATTTTAATGAGAAACTCCCTGAAAGTTATTACTAAGAAGCAAAGTATTGCTATGCAGCTTTATTGCCAGATCGTAGAATTCATCTTCTCTCCCTTGGCCTGAGCTAAGCACACAGCAGAAGAAGCCAAAAAAACCCCCTTCTCATTCCAGCAGTGTCTCTGAAATAGCTTTCTTATCTTGAAAGTTTGCTGCTTTAACTCTTTTGATCTATTTCTACACCTCTGATTTAGGGGGTCCACATGCATGGACCTGTCCCGCCTGCACAGGACTCTTTCCTCCCATACGTGCCCCAGCAGGGCACACGCTGGCCGGTTGCCAGCTCTCTTAGCTGACTTGGTCACTGCAGTACGTGATTTGCATTGGCAATTCTGCTGCATGAAGATTTAAGAGCAGAACAGCAGCACTCAGACAACTGCTGGGGCAGCCACGGCGGTCCCTCCAACGATTCAGAGGTAGCCACTCAGGTTTTGTTCCTTAAGATGCTGTGACACAATGGAAATCAGCTTCTTTGTCTGCAGTGGCAACTGGCGGGGGACGAGGGGGAGGCCGGCAGGAGACGCAGCTGATGAAGAGCCCAGAATGAAGAAAGAAAAATATGGCAAAATTGATAGGGAAGAAAGGATGCAGATGCTGCTGTTTTGATTAACGAAGTAAAAGCTGTTAGAGATGCTCTAGTTAAAGATTGCTGAACAATCTCCAACAAATCACATACTCAGCAACTAGTAGGTCTAGTGTGAGTGCGACAGGCACAGCTTCTCTTATGTTGGTCTGCAGAAAAGGAATTGCAGGGTAGAAGGGCAATAAATAGCCAACGTTGCTCTGCTCAGGTAACTGATCACTGACATCACTCTCTGCCTCAGTTCCTCACCTTGGGATAGGGCTTGGGGGACTCTCGGTGTCTATGTCTTCAGCAGTGCTGGTGCTGTGTCCTCCTAAGGACTCCACACAGATACTCTGAATTCCTGTTCTGACTCACTGCGTGTTCTGGAGCAACAAATGCTGTCTCCCCCACATCATTATCATTACCATAGTTTATTGGAATGTATGCATCATTCACAGAGGTACTGTGGCAAATCATTATTAATATTTGAAAAGAAATCTGGTAATATCCATTTTTATCTAAATATTAAACATTTATTTGGCCTTGCAAAGGAAATAAGAGGGGCAAACAACATAAGGAATTCTCTGTCACAAGAATCTCCTTCATGAGCTAAGTCTCCTTTTTCATAAGGACTGCAGCTGTGGCCAGATAATCAACTACCATAATTAACTACATGGTGATTTATACCAGGAAAGAATCTAGCCCAGATCCTTTTCTTTTGAAGACAACTTGCTAAGAAAAAATGGATCTCTTATGCAACATTTAGTTTGCTCCGTGTTCCCTAAAACCCTTACAATATCTCTGCTTTCCCAACATGTCCGCTAAAGTACCCTCAGCTTCTGCCCATGATCTCCGTTCACCAGCTGTCAGACTTGAAGCTACAGAGGTGTTGACCGATGAGCTGACATAGATGCCTATAACATTACCTAATAATCCAGACTTTCCACTGGAGACGCGCTGATTTGTATTTTTCTCCTCTGTAGAGCTACCACTTCCAATGAAATTTACAGGAATGCAGTACTTCCAGGCCATAGGTCCCAAAATCACGTTTGGTTGAAATTGGCCAATTGATTCAAAAATTCCTGGGAATTGACAGATGTGTTGGCAAGACACAGAAAGACAGGCGCTTTTGGGAACATCAATCCCTTGCAGTATTTCCTGGTATATCATGGGAAAGGAATGGGAATTCTCATTTTTCTGAAAGCTAGTTTTTATCAACGATACTGCTAAAGTTTCATTTATGTAATTCTTAATGAAACAAGGAGTCTGACTAAGCCCCTTTCCCACCGTAGACAGAGCAATCTGAATTAGAGGTTTCTTGTACATCCGGTAGTTCTCTGATTAATCCCAGAGCATTCCTGCAGAACACGAAAGTGCACTAAAGATGCACAATGGGGAAAACAATTTTTAACAGAAACTTTCCAGTCTTTCTTTATTCATCGCTTATAAGCAAAGAAGAAACTAACATATTTTTCTCTTTATAGGTCACCTTTACATTTGCATCCATAAATTAGAAAAATGCTGTGATACAGCTAATAATCTTTAGGGAGTTCATGCACTGCTGGAGAAGATTTTCCCCCACAAAAATCAGTCCTTGGAATGATGAATACTTTTGTTAATGAGATATAAGGAAAAAGTAAATTATTTTTTCTGTATCTGTAGAATTAGGTTGGCTGAGCTGCCTGGATTAGATCCATGTGGGAGACAGCACAACACCCAAAAGACAACAAAAAAGGGAAGATGTCCATAAACATGAACTAGAGCAGCTTAAACTTCTTCCAAAACAAGATGCCCAGCTCAGAGTGTGATGGTAGATAAAATAAGGGATTGATCCTGTGATGTACTGAATATTTCAAAGTGCCAGCATGCCGAGGACTCTGGAGGAAATATAGTTGACCTCTACAGTTGGCTATGAAAAATGACATTACTGTGGATTCTCTGCTTGCAAATAAATTACCCTGTCACTCTAATCAGACTGGTCAGAAAAGCCTCTTCCAGTACAGAAATACAGGCTTATTCAGCTGCTCTCTGCTGGAGGAAAGGACCTTCACTACTTCTATTGAGCTAATAAATGTACCTTCAATGACTGCCTGAAAGAGGTTTTGAAGCAAGCTCTGTTTCAGCAACTAATAACAGATCATCTTTAACTTGTACGATATAGCCCAGTGTTTCCATATGATGATTCTGCTTTCGCTGTCCCAAGGTGTGTACACACAACTTAGCAAGCTTGCTAAAATGAATCAGTCCGGTAAGTTTTGTTCTTTTCATCCATCCATGACACTGATGTTTGCCTCCTGCTTTAGGCAGTTATCCGGTGTTATTCCAGCAGGACGTGTCCACTGAAACAGTCACCTGTATCACGTTAGTCTCTCTAGCCCACAACAGGGTAGCCCCAGTTTATACTACAGAAGCACTGCTTTGGCACTTGGCAACTTTGGCAGCACTGACGCTATGTTGAGATCTTTGAAATGAAACCCAAAAAAAGGCTGGGGCCTCAGTGTCACTAAGTGGTGCTCAGCTGGAGCCTTGGCTGCGCAGAGTGACACAGCTAGTGTGTCCAGGAGGGAGCAGCCCAGAGCAGAGCAGATGTGAGCAGCTCCGTGTTACTTGACCAAGGAAAACTTCTTGGTGAAAATGCCTTTAGCAGCTGACAAAGCACAAGTTTCCATAGCTGGAGTACAACTTCACTGCCTTTAGAGTAAAGACTGAGCACGGGTGTGAGAATAGGTTGTTGGATCGTCAGCATGTGAACAGTTATGTGAAGCTTGAGGCCAGAGCTATCACAACTGTGTCAATGCAACTAAACACAGTTTCAGAGGTGGGGGTTCTCTTAGCATAGACAAGAGCTTGTGTAAAGCTTGTGTAAGGCCAAGAAGAACGGGTTCTTCACCATGTTCCTCAGTGCTCTGGTGCCACCCAGTACCAAGGACGCTCGTAAAGCAGAAGGAAACCCAGAGCCTTTTGCTATGCATGGCAGGAGGCTGGAGACTCCTGGAGTAAGTTGAAGACACAAAAGTAGTGCCTTGATGCTCCTCCTCCTCTGCTCTGTCAAGCCAAAATACACTCAGGCAGAGAGCTTCACCCTGTAGCCATGATATTCTTCTGGCCCTGAAATTTGCTGCTTGTCTGAAACTTGTACTGTAGCCAAAGGAAGTTTGAGTACATGGAAAAGCTGCAGAACATAAGCTCGAGGGTACATATACATATTTATTATCCATCCAAGATTTATAATTGAAGTGGACATTCTGGCAATGTGATAATGATCTGATTACAATTTTTATCACTTTTTCTCAGAGTATCCAAACGGCCCAGAAACGTAAAATTTATCTCCTCCCTCCACATTCCACCGCAAAGCCTGCCAAGGCGTGTAAGCCCCTGCATGCCATTTCTGAGGGCTTGCTGTGGGAAGCTTCTTTGTTATCTCTGCCTTATGCCTGGGCCAAGAGATCTCCTGGCTATTAGCCTAAAACAGACTCAGTGAATGGCAGATTTCTCTAAGCTTGCCAGGTACCCATTTAATGTCTGGTGCAGCCTTGTAACCTATCAAGACTTGCCTAAGGCATCTGCTACAGATGGGGTTTTTCTCTGTGAAAAATGAAAGAACAACATTTTAACCGTATGTCGTAGGTTGTCAATGATGTTCTAGGTGACGAGACCAAGAGTAAAAGGGAATTAAATAGGGAAAACATGTGAAAATAGTTTGCATTAGTGCAAGAGGACTATGAAAATAAGTGTGTTCTATGTTGACTATATTACTATTTGATGACTTGGATTGGTTAATGTGTCATTTCACCTGACACCAAATCTCCATTTTTGACAGAAAATGTAAATTGGATTCCTCAAAGTGTTATTTTATTTCTTTTCAAGTTTGTCTATTTGAAGTATCTGCAAATAGCAGGATTTTATTGCACTTCATTTCACTGTTCTCATTGAATAAAATAAGCATGTTTATTTTCCCCATCTTCCAAAAAGGGAAATAGGGGGGAAAAAAGCATTCAAATGAGCTAAAAAAAAAATCTGAAAAGATCTTGGGACACACTCAGGAATCTTATGATTTTGGACCCATTACTTTTAATCAGAAGCTCAGCATTTTATAAATACAAAATTATATTTTTCTTGCTTATCTGATAAAGCAAACTCAAATATACGGGGGGGGGAAAAACCCCAGTTATTTGAGATAAAATTGGAATTCTATGCTTTTTTTATCAGCACATTGCCAGAGGGAACACAAAATACCTGATAATCCATTTCCTCTTAAAGTGAATTTTTTATGACAGTGACATTTTCATCTTTCTGTATACAGGTGATCAGATTTTCCTGTTATCTGTCTCGTATTTTAATGGGAGGTTACAGCACCCCGTGGGACAGGGATGCGGAGGTTCCAGCTTGGGCTTCCTCGCTAGCTCTGCTGCTGGCTCACTGGGAAGAGGGACACGGGGCCATCAACCTTGGATTCACAAGTGTTGAGTAGTGCAGAGAGGGCTTAAATCCATACAGCAAGCCTTGCTTGGTTCTGCTCCTCAGCTTTTCCTTAGCTAAACCTTGCCAACGGCCACACAGAGATGAACTCTGTTAATTCCAGCTCCAAGTTGGCATATTTGCAAAGTATTGCACACTCTGCTGGTTACCAGCTCGGACCTGTGCTACCTTAAATGTCTGTAAGCTGCTCCACTGCATGAAATAGGTTTGGCCTTAGTGATTGTGACTGATAAACTTCATTTGACGTGTCTCAGGTCATTTGCCTCTGGAACTGGGATTAGACAGATTTGCTTTGCAGGTGTGAGTCAAAGCGCAAATGCCCGTAAAATCAGGAGTTTCAAAGGGAGGCAGCAGCAGAGCTGTGCTCGCTGTATTTACAGCCTGCATTCACACACCTGCAAATTCTTTATCTATTCATGCGCTGAAATTTTCCATCCCTGGGATCAACCCTTAAAAATGAGTATTGTGGAAAGTCTGAGGAAAACTGAAGTTACATTCCAAAAATTAGTTTCTGGAAATCAGTGAGCCCTTTGGAAACCAATAGTAGCACTGTGCCTCAGCAACGTGTAGGCTGGAGCATCCGGTGCATTATCCCATGTCTTTTTGATTGTCGGAAATGAGGCTCCAGATTTAGACACCAAATTTAGGTGTTACAGAGTTGGTGCCTATGTGTGTGATAGGTTTAGATGATTATAGACAATAGAAACCTAGTAAACATAGTGAATCCAGAGAGCTTTTCAGATTCCCAATGTAAGTGTCTGTTCTCAGAGAAGAAAAATAACTCTCTAGTGGCAATATTCAGCTGCCACAACATTGATGTCTATCATTGGACACTGTAGGCTAACCTGTGAGTTCTGCTGCTGCTGCAGCAAGGCACTGACCTCCCTCTGGGACGACGTCATATAGCCCAGCCCCATGTAGATGTATGACATCCTCCAGGGCATCTCAAATGGCGTTAGATATCAATATTTAGGCAACGGAGTCCTGTCTCACTGACTGCATCAACTAGATCTTCATCAGCTGTACTGAGGGCTGATAAATCCGACTGGTCTGTAAACACCTATACTGTAGACCCTTAAAAAAATCAGGTGGAGCTGGTTACGGCTCTAGTTTCATATGTACTGCTCAGGAGTGTATTAGCTGTAGTCAAAACAGCACAACAATCTTCTTGGGCATGACAGCTGCCCAGCAACAGTGAGTGATGGTGGCTGGGAGTTTGTGCCGGTACACCATGGCTGAATCATTCATCTTAATCTTCGTTAAGTTGAACGGAGGCCACGGAACGTGTGTGATGTTTCATCAGATTTCTCTAATACTGTGTACAAGAGCGGTGAGGTGGGGCTTTTTTTTCAAGACTTGTTGTTTTCCTGAGGGTTTAAAACAGCACAGCTGAGGGCTCTGCCACCTCTCAGCCAGACCGATCAGTCTGCGTGGAGCACCGCCCTCGGACAGACACGCTGCTCCCAGCTCTGAATGATGACTTGGGCACGCCTTACTGGGTAGACAGCCCGACATGTCTATGCATCCAAAGACTACATTAGCCACTACATCACACTGAGAACTTACGCCTTATGGATAATCAAAATGTTTTTCTGATTCACTGTCTTCTAAAATTCAAGCCTTCCTCCTGCAGGTGTGATTGAAATGTGATTTTGCAGGGGAACATGTCTTATGAATGAACTTATTTTGCTCTACAGAACTGCCCTGACATTACTTATCAGGTCCCCATATAGTGTTAAGTGCGTGGCTGGACTGAGGTCTGAAATGCTAACGTCACTTCCAGAAGCAGAGGGGGTTTCACTGGAGGTCTGACGCCCATTTCTTTAGCAGGCGTGACTCTGCTTAACTTACAAAAGCTGACAGCAGCTCCGAGTTGGGAAGATGGATCCTTGCTTCTTTATTCTTTAATTAACCTATCCTCTGCTGCACCGTCTAGTTAATATTAATGTGTTCTCCTTGAGCTCCGCTGCTTACCCATCATGCTACATGATCTTCCGTTGCCAAACAATTAAAATATCCCTTTCTCTTTTTCTGCTTTTAATTAACTTACTGACTACATTTTATGAGATGGAGGTATTTTATTTTACAAAATCTCAGTATTCAAATTTATTAATGTGGTGAAAGTGAGTAAATATTTGGAATACAAAAAGTGTCTCTGTGGTTGTTCACATAGAAAACCCAAATATTTGCTTAGCCCTAAAATGAGTTAATAGCAACTGGATAGTTTGCCTTCTGCTACTTACACTAAATGTTTCTGACAGATGAGTGAAAATTGCAAAGAAACCACATGCCTTCTTTTAAAATGATAGTTTATGGAAAAGCAGCCAACTTCATCAAAATTCTAATCTGAGTCAATTTTTTTCTAATTTTTTTTCTAAAAAACCCTAAAAAAGGTATCTTCAATATTTTCTGCTTACATTGAGTTTTATAAAAAATGGATAAATATTTTTAAAAATGTGTTACAGAAAATTCAGAAAGAATAAAAAATCCATTTCAATCCTCATAGAATGAAAAGAACTTTCAAATTTAAAATTTTCTTATATCCAAAGGCTGTTTTTTCAAGGTATGCCTAAATATTTGTTATTAGTTGTAGCTTACTTTTGTAGTGCACTGCACTTAAAAGGAAGTGTTCAGTAATCATAAAGAAATCAAAAATCCAAATGTTTCTTGTAACTGAATGCATCTAAAAATCTACCTAGAAAGACTGAAGAATCATTAAAACTTTATGGGAAATGAAATGAATTTATGCAGATGCGTAAAAATGCAAAAAGAATAAACCAAATGATCTGAAACTTTGCTGTATATAACACATTAGTAAAAACGTTCTTATTCTTGACCACATGCTCCAATCACACTGAATAAATACATAATCTGACCATGAAAGTGAAGCAGAATCTATTAGAGATTTGGTGGGATAATGGTTTTGGTTAATGGCTATTGGGTTTATGACAATTTTTATACCTTGTAAATAACTAAGTGTCAAATTTTTAGTTCTGTGAAACTAGATATTAAAACAAAATATGAATTGTGTGTACATCAAAGTGTATTGCCAGCTTCAGACAACAGAGCGTAGGCACAGCGTAAGACAAAAGCTAGGAGTGTCCGACAAGTTTATTAACTGGCTAAGCGCAGAAATCACTGCCAGTCTGCACAGTGCAGGCACCGAGATGCTGGCAGTCTGAAAGGACATGTATAGAATTGCACATTCAGTATCTGCTATTATTGAAATGTCAGGCAATGCACTGTCTGTAGGCACTTGCCACTTGCAAAAGCACTCTACCTGAGCGCTAAGCCCTAGGGAAATGACTTGAATAACTGAATAACTTGTTCTTACTGTATTGTGTTAGACACGCTGATGACAACCATTTGCAGGAGTTAAATGAAGTTCAACCTGCGATGGCTTTGGTTTTAATCTCAGTGTATAACAAATCCAGTTGCTTTATAACAAAGATGCAATAAAAAGGTGATTTTGGAACTTTAAATTTCATTTACTAGTAAGCAGAAGCTGAGGTGGAAGCTGAGACCTGTTCACACATGGTTTAGCAACAGCCGGTCGCTGAATGAATGACAGGTGATTTACACCCCAGTGGTTTGCAACCTGATTGATCAGGAAATAGAACTCTCCCTTCCAGAGTAGTTCATTTTTAGTTTTGCCATCTCAGTGTTCTGAGCTATATTGTGCTTTGTGCATCTTCACAAAGCCAGTGGAGTTACTCTAGGGATTCATCAGGTCTTTTCTGTCCATGAGATTGAGGAGGAGAAATGAAATATGACATGTGAAATATGAAACATGAAATACAAAATGGGAAATGTGAAATATGACTTTTCCCACTGATTCTTCAATTAATAGAATCAAGACTCTATTTTATGATATACTTCAATAATAACCGAGTAAGTTGATTTCTACCCATGATACTCAGTAATCATCAGTAATCCTGTCATGAAAAGTGCTTATTATGATATCTTTTGCCTGCAATCTGGTGGGCATCTGCATTCAGCTGGGCTATACTTTTCCCCTTGCTCATAATTAATCGTCAGTGCACTGTAGTCCATTAAAGATGTGTGAGACTTTGATACACATCTTGGATCTCATATTATATTAGCACTGGACAAGTTGTACCTTACAGGGCAAAGAGAGTAAGTGCTCAGTTTACAGATAATTGAACTGCTTGTCATCATCATGACTGATTCATATAATTTGCTGCAGAAAGCAATTAAATAGTGCAGTAATATGAAGGGTGTGATTTTCGATGAACTTTTAATGCTAGTTGGAAATGTTCTAAATCTGAATGAAGCTCTAGGGTTAGCTGTGCTTTGCCACTTCCATTCTCAAGCCACTCTTTCCAAGTGACAGACTCACCCCTAGATGTTTGTTGGGGTGGAAGCCTGTCATCTATCTCACATTCGGACACCCAAATCACAGGACTTTTCTCCACTATTTGAGATTTCACCACGGGCACCAGTTGACTTGACTCCTTGGCATTCGTGTAATGGTCAGGATAAAGGGCAACCCTTTGGATCAAGGTATAACTCATGTATTCATATTACAGAAGGGGGAAAAAATGAAGACAGAAGAAAATCTCTACACAGCTAAACTTCACCCTTCCCCTGGAAATCTTGGAAATCTCCTCTTTGACCCACTTGTTCCTCTGGGACCTGGGGCAGAGTATAGGAGACATTCTTCAAGCCCTCAGTCTAATTCTCAGCTGTTGACCATGCACTGCTGGGCATAATCTGGGTTGCATATCCTTTCTCAGACCAGACAAATTGTATTGAGGCTATTGTAATGCCCCTGGCTTCTTGAAAGCGGAATCTGGAATATATAATAAGATGAAATAGTTTAGTACAAGCTTAATGTTCACTATCTGATGCTGTTTTAAAAGGGGACTTACTTGTGCCAAGGTGATAAATATATTTACATACACAACCAGAGACTTCAGCACTTACCAGAGCTGTTTAATTACAACGGTAAAAGCCATCCAGAGACAGACAAAAGGCAGAGACATGTAGAACTGAGAGCAAACTTATTCACAGTCTTAGACAGACCAGCAGGCTCATATACCAGATGTTACCATCAATTCAATCAAGCAGGCTGATTGGATTGCTCAATTTTAATAGGTGAAGCACCGTAGTAGATGTATTTGCCCAAAGCATGTATACTCTGAAGAATACTATTGTTCTTTACCAGTTTACCGTGAAAGTCACTAAATGGCTATCTTAAATTTAATTTACTCTAATTAGTAACATTGTTTTAAAGGTTGCCATTGTGAAAGCTGTTTTCTGTTTACAATTTGCTGATAAGAAAGAAGACAGCAAACTGATTGCAAACTCAGATACCTGTAAAATATTTTTACACAGGATATCTTCTATTCCTTCCAATTATTTCTGCCCATTTTAATGACATGTAAGCTTTATTCCTGTCCTGCCTGGAGATTTTGGGAAGACTCTTGCAAGTCATAATAAATGACACTTCAAACAAATCACCATTATCAAAAGACTTGTTTGTTTGGAAGGAAGTCAGCACAGAGAAGACAAAGGAGAAAAAATCATTTTTCAGTGAATCCTGTATCTCCAAGTATTTCACAACTACCATTTGTTGTCTCTATGAAGTCTGTCCACATACATTTTTCGGTGTTGCCTTGAACCTAGTGAAATCTGTTCATCTTCTTTCTTGTGATTTGTTTTTGAAACTTTTGAAAATGTTTGCAATGGTTGTGCAATTGTGTTGTTCCAATCTGTTGAAAACTGGCTTAAAAACCATTGCCAAATCACAGAGTCTGGATCCTAAAACTGTGCCTGCTAGTTTGGACCGCACTTTCCCTTTAAACATGAAGTATTACCTCAGACCACCATAAATTTACTGAATGCAAACTGAAGCTATAATCACTGATAGTCATGAGGTGGACCACAGGATAAGGCTGTATTTTTTCTTGTAAACTCTCATGATATCTGGTAAGTGTTCACCTGTGTTCATTTGTACCCACAAGTCAGCATTTGCCTAGAACTGGGTAGATAGCATACAGATGTATCTACCAGCTATCTACCAACCTAACGCGTGTCATCCGTTGAATGTAACATCACAGGTATCATTTGCACTAAACGCTCTTCTTTGCAACTCAAGTACCCACCCAAAAATTTTGTTGACCTTCTCTGTATGGAAAGTTTTGCAGTTCAAACTTGATTCTTTCTCCGCTGTTGCTTGGAGGCATCTACAAGTATTTGTGTTGTTTCTTGTAGCAGATAAGTGATTCTGGTAGTTTTTGTTTTGGAGACTGAAATGTTGCACCAGAGCCATCTTGATTTGTTTAGTTTGGATATGATCTGATAAAGCTCGGGAATGTAATCTCTTTTAGCTCTTTTTGAAGAGACATTTTATGAGCAGAATTACAAGAAAAAAATGTAAGAGAAAGTTGCAGCAAGTGGTGGCTACGTTGACGTTCTGTTTCTGAAGGCACTGGAAACCAATCTAACTGACAAAATTGTGCAACTTGCTTATGGAAAAGATCCACACTATACATCTCTCATATGTTCTTCATAGGGACCTGGTTAGGATAAAGGACAAATAAAAAGTGAAATGTACTGCTCTTGCCTTGCAGCGCAGGATGACTTCAAGTGTGGGTTATGAAGTGAGAATATTGGGACAGAAGATCTGCACTGAGACGCTCTGTTCTGAATCATAGCACACTAATTTGTAACTACCAAGTTCAGTGGCTCACTCTCCAAGAATTTCAAGAAAATTCTGATAGAGGAGACGTGGAGGTGAAAGGGGCGTTATCTATGATCACATGAAAAATAAGTTTATTAATGACAACAGTTTTTGAGACTTGGTAATGGTGGAAATAAATAGGGCCAAACTGCAAGCTAGTCTAAACTGGACTCACAACAGTGGCCCATCGCTATGTATGGCAGTGACATATTTCAGAGCAAGACACAAATCTCCCCACATCTCATTTTGAATTAGCATATTTAACTACAAAACACCTTCCTAACCCACTCATTTTGGAACACATTAGTCTGTGACTTTCTCCATAATGTCTGTAAATCGATGGAAGAAGCCAGGAACCAGTCCTCACATTTCTGCCTGGGATTCCCTGGACTGAAAGACACGCACACGTGTTGCACAGACACTTTCTGTGTGACAGGGAGCCAGATGTGCTCTAGACCTGCAGAACTCACAGTGCAAAAGCAGATCAATTGTAAATACTGTACAAATGGCCCAAATCTTGTTCTGCTCTTTAAAGAACATTTCCAGCGGAGAGAGGCTGTTGTGCCTGCTAGTCCTGTCCAGGAGACAGGACTTCACTCAACCATCACTTCCCTCCAGATCAGCTCTGGCAAGATAATTGCTGTGTGTCTGTTCTGAGGCAGACTGGCAGCTAGTTCTCTAACTGTGATCAAGCAGAGTGTGGAGTAAAGATTTCCTTACCTCTTCCTTTCTTCAACATGCTGGCAGTGTGGCAGGTCTTTGAGGATCACTCCTACATGATGAATGAGGCAGGAGTACCTGCCCACAGTTTAACAGCTTACATGTTTTGATTCCTCTGGGAAAGTGTTTAATCTGGACTTCAGTGATTAGACTGTATTTTGATACCATTTCTCCCATTTTACTTTCTGAAGCAAATGTCACCAGGGATGATATTCTTATTTTTCATTTCAGTGGCAAAAACAAAGTCCTTTGACAGACTTTGTCAAAGCAGAGGAGTCCACAAAATAATTTGAAGAGAGATTAATAAGAAACTAAATGGAAACTATGGGATATAACTGTATTGTTCACAAAAGATAACATCGAGTATCCATTTTACACAAAGCAAGCAGGTAATGATTAGTTGGATTCTGACACCTTTACTCCAATAGCAATACTTAATCTGGTAAGTAGCTACTTCAAAAGAAATGAAAATAAGTTTAAAGATCTCAATGTAAAAAGAAGTTACAGTATTTGAACTCAGATCATTTTGTTCAATTTTTTGAGAATATGGATCAATAAATGATAATGACGATTTTCTTATGAATCATTGTTTAATTAGTATTTTGGCTCTTTGAAGAAAAGTAGATCAATCCCAAGATCAACATGTGAAAGAAAAAAAATCAGAGTTTAAGCAAGTAGGGGAATATATTGGCCATTTAAAGCCTATACTGATGAAATTAATGATTTATAATGAACTGTAAAAGTCTCTGTAATGTTAACTAAAGGGATATGGCTTTACTTTGTGTATTATACCATGGCCTACTTTAACAAAAATTATGCCAGTGATCCGTCAGATGTCATAACTATGCCTTCAACATTCTAAGGAGGTCTTACCAGGAGTCAGTATAGACTGTGGACTTTATTATCCTGTCTTCATCTGGAATATTTTGGGAGGCTAAAGCTAAGGAATAGTGTCTATATCCAAGACTGAGACCCTCAAATACCTCTCATGAACCTCTTTGATAGCTGAAAGATTATACAGAGCTATTGACACAGCTTGGATTGAAGAATCAGGTTTGTGTGAACTCAGCTGTCTTTTGGGGGGGTAATTAATTGTTAGTATTGACTCTACAGAAAACTTGGCTTCCAACTTTACTTGCTCTGGATTTCACCTGAGGTAGATGGCTGGACTAACTGATGTCAACGTCCTCCCTAAGTGATATAACTCTATTTCTCTAAGCTATTCTGCCTGAGTTTTGCACATCAGATTTTCATTATCTTCTGGATCCGGTGTCTAAGTTAAGACACACTGTAACAACAAAGATCTTTGTTGGGAGCCTATCTTGTAATAACCAGACACTTTCACATTAGTTGCAGAAAGTAGCACTGGAGATATCCAAGAGGCATCAAAAGGATTTGAGAAAACTGGAGATTTTGTCCATAATTTTCAGACTTGAGTGTTCAATTTTAAGTTCTTCAATTCCTGCATAGGAACTGCAATATAAATGGCTTTGTTTTCAAAGGAATTGATGCAACTACCTTGGAATCTCCTTTGAGAAGGAGTCTACCTATGCTTATGTGTGATACTTAGGTGTGTACCTCTGACAACTCTGACGAACCTTATTTTGGCAGACTAACTTTGACCATAGAGATACCTTCCTTAAGACAGAAAAATGATACCAGGTCTAATGAGCTTCATGTCAAAACAGCAAAACCCACCTGTTTGCCTTCCTCTTCCCACAATGACACCAACAATAAATAGCAGAGCCCCGCTCCTTCCACATCTCAACACAAACTGTGGATGTGGGACTCTGCTTCCCACTGATCAATGAGAAGGGAAGAAACTTTTGTGAACAATTCACCTGCTTATGTTCCCTGGCACTTCCCAACCATACAGCATGCACCTGAAAAGGTGACTGGTGTAGCATAGCCATGGTATAGCTAATGATTGTATTTCAGCTAGGACGGCTCTATTTCTCCTTAGAACCTAAAGGAATTGCTGTGACATAAATTGCTATGTACAACACTGAGGAACTTCTCCACACTGATCAATCTAAGTGCAATTTATGTGCAAGAACCATGAAATGAAGCTAAGTTATTCTGGCACCTAATAAGTGAATGAGATGACATTTTTCTCTGATTGAAAGCCCACAACTCTTTAATTATAGAGCATTGGGCCAAACCCATCTTTATTTCATGCATTTTTAGGTTGACCATAATGGGTTTTCGTGTTCTTATTTGGATTAAATTTTCAGCTTGCTTCTTCATTCTGAGCCCCTTGAAAGACTTAACAACTGATCTGCCAGCACAAACATCACTCCTGGTTACCTCTCCAAAAGCATGGCAGAAAACAGCCCAACATCCTTCAGATCAGTGGGGGAGGGCTGATGTTGCCAATCAAAATGGAGAATAAATGATTGATATTATTTGTTATATCATTTCAATTTCTAAATCTTGGATGTTAGCTGTAGGTGGTTTGCGAACTTGCATTGATGTAATTATTTGCTGCTTTTCTTCTCAAAAAAAGCTTTCAGATGCAAAGAATAGTCTAAGTCTTCAAAGACAGGTCCTAAGTTTTTCAGGTAATTTGTTGTTTTGCCAATTACCTTGGTATTTCCAGAAGTTCTTGCATAAATCAGTAAGTAAAAAGACCCCCAAAATAATTTTTTCCACTACCCATGACAACACCATTCAACGAATTTCCTTGCTTATTGTGTCTGCAGAATGTCTCTCCCTGACAAGCCGTCAGTATCACACCAGCCATTTCACCGTGTCGACAGCCCACTTTCGATGTACAACAAGGGACGTTGAGTGAATCAAAACAATTGGGAAGTGTGACAATGACATCACTCTGTCAAGAAGATATGGTTTGGAGGGCACAACTGAGGTGATATGTTTTAGTCATCAGGGTAGCAATATGTTTGTTGGCAAGAACATTTTATATTAGACAGAAAAACATATTCTTTACTGCAGGTCAGATTATACTGAAGTGTGAAATGGTGCAAATTGAAGATGGACTACTCATCTTAAATAATTAATATCCTAATTTAAAAGCAGAAGTCTGCTATAGTTCTAACATCATTTTCCCTTTCTTTTTTCTTCTTTTTCCTTTCTGCATTGAAATGTGATCTTATAGTTCTTATTATTGGAAAGTGCCTGGCTTCTCATGAGCAATACTGAGTCATTTTTTATTCCCTTAGGAAGGTGCTAACGTTTCATCTAGAAACAGTTTAGAAAGGAAGTAAATCTTCCTTTGGATTTTTGGATGGGTTTACTTACACAATTAAAAATAAATTAAAACATTCAGAGTCCAATTTGAAGTCTGCTCTCTCAATAAAATGCACAGAGATCCATGCTGGCAACTTCTATTAATACTAATGGAAGTTATTAGGTGTGTCTTCCCCAGGCGTTGATGGGAGAATTTCCTGCTCATTTGCAAAGTAGGTGGAAGGGAATGATCCTCCTGTGATATAGTTTCTGGAAATGTGAATTAGGTGTGCCTATGAATATTATGAAAGAAAATGAAAAGGGCTGTTTCCAGAGGATGCTGTGAAAAGGTGGTTCAAGTTAGAAAATCAATGGATGTGGCAGCGTACTAGATCAAAAAATTACCTTGGCTGATATTTGTGTTGCAGCAGGTGTTGCCTTTGATAAATGGCTCTTGCAAATCAACGGGAATGCTGTACCATCCCGTCCGAGATAAAAAAGTTTAAGTGTTCCTGATGAACTTTATTAAACGCCAGCTAGCAGATGCACTTGGGGGCTATTAACATCCATACACTTTATTATACAAATGAAACATAGAAATCAAATTGGTAGAACTTCTGATGCCCAAAAGGAGCACCAGTCTCCACTGCCTGCTAAAGGAAGACATATGTCTGACATATCATTAATAAGAACAAGCTTAAATAAATTGTACATAAATTGGCAGAGGAATTTTGAAGGTAATTTTGTGTATCTGTAGAGTTGGGTGAATGATTTGTGTGCAGCTATTCAGCAAGTCTTGTTCCCCATTTTCTCGCAGGTTTTCAGGCACTTGATTTGCTTTTTAGTAATTTATTCATGCACAGGTTTATTCATTTCATCAAAACAGAAATGCATACCTGCTATGTTGTATCGTTACTATGACCTGATTTCCTAGCTCATTCAGGTTGCATTATGTCTGTGTCCTGGCTAGCTCAATATTGCTGTGGGAAAGAACAGCAGGTTATCTGGGTGTTTGCTTCTTCATAGATCAGTTCATGTTTTCAGACTCTGATAAATCAGAATGAAATTTAAAATCTTTCTGCTGTACTTATAAGTTTGGCTATTTGCTAGAAAAAATATATATATATTTATATTAACTTTATCTAAAATGGTGGAACCATACTTTAAATCCTCTGTAGTTTACTGGGGATATTTACACTTGCCCTGTATTCACACTATAGCTGAACTTTTTAAGACTGATTACCTGCAATTTACTATAAAAGATAAAAAGATCATACTTATCCATAAAGTCCTACAAGTTAATTGACAAATTCAGAGCTGCTATTAGTTGTTCTCATCCAGAAAGAACCAGCTTGCAAGGAAAGTGAAGAACAATTGGGCAAGTTTTTAATGGACAAAACAGGAAACTTCTATGTTAAGGACAAACTAGAATAACTTGAATGGAAATAACTTCACAAATTAGGATTTCAAAGCATCTGTGACATTGTGAAAGAAACATGGCTAATGTAGTTGTTTAGCCAGACTGACAATGCAAACTGTTCTGCAATTTTAAGGCATGGAATCAACAAAAGACATCAAATTATTTCAAAATCACTTTGTTACTAATCACCCCAGCAGGAGACAGCACGTGTATGATCTTGACCGTCCTGACAGAGGTATCACAGAAGCAATTTGCCTTGATACTTTCTATAATGGCTTCTCCCCATCTTATCGGAAATTTTCAATCTCTTGAATATTTTATATTTTTACAACAGGTATTTATATTACTTAATAAATATGGAAACCAGAGTCTATTTTTCAGAAGATTCTACTCTTTTTGCTCATTCCTTACAGACTTCCCTATTTTCCTGCAAAGCGGAACAACATTGAAAACATCCATTCATATTACAGCCCTTGTATCCAGACTTTCTCTGTGCAAGAACTCCTAAAACAAAACTGTGATTTGGAAAGCTTTCAGGATTTTCCATTTCAGAGTCATAAAGAGCCTTCATTTTCCACCCAGGCAGCAATGAAGCAATAAAAGATTTAGAAGAATAGGGAAATATGTGAGCACACTGCGAGCTTAAAGCTCTGTGTTTCAAGAGATGCTTCTGCTTTTCATACAGCTTTACTGAATCTTACATTTATTTGAATCTCATCTCAAGCTCATGCTTGTAAAAGGAGATGTGTAACACAAGTACACACATGGTGGTATCACAACATGTGGGTGTCATGGTTAAGGATTTCTGTTAGGAGAAATTAAGGATGAACTAAGATCATGGAGCAGGTAGAGAAAGATGAAGAAATACAAATTACTTAAGAAACTTCTAGTTAGGCCATAATGTTCAGGTTTTGGTCATATATGAAATATTTTATTTTTATTAAAGAACATAAGCTGTACACTGAGTCTGATGTACATTGCATGGGTGAGTTAAGCACAAATCAATATAGCAGAGTAAACTTACTCAAATTTCCTGGGCACTGAAATAAATGATGGCTGTGCAGTCAAACTAGCTGGGAATGTATTTGAGATCCTTACATGTAATGCGTTAGCCAAATGCGTATCTTTAGTTAAAGACAGACACAAAACTCAAAGTTGAAAAATCTTGTGACTGGGCACAGAGAAGTTCATACAATTATTTTATTTTCTGCTTTTATGTTCGTCTTGTTAAATTTTGCTTTGAATTTCAAGCTCTTAACAATCCGTCTACCTCAATACCTGAAATTCACTTGAATCTGATTAGTTTCACGTGGGTTTTATGTTAACATAAATCTGGTCCACGTTTGTTGCAAGGACTGATAGTACTGGCTATGTTTCAAGTAGGCAGTGAGACCCCCAGATGCTGGTTACCTGGTACCTGACACATCTCTTCACTTCAACCAGCTTTTCCTTGTGATCATGCCGAAACAAAGAATGGCTCATCACAATAAATCAAACCAAATCAGGAGTTACAGCTCATCTTCATCAGATCACAATGCCAATGAAAACTAAAATGCTGCAGTGAAACAGTACTAGTGCATGTGAATGCAGCACTGCAAAGCAGGTAAATGTGATGCTGGTTTTTTTCTGTGATGAATACTGTAATACCTACTTGTCTGGCCTGGGACCCGTTCTCTGACACTGCACAGCAGCAGTCATAAAATGCATAAGAACAGGGAAAATAACTCCCAGCCTCTAGTAATGTGTACCTCAGGGATTTCCAGGTGCCTTTGTATTTAATAGCTCTCAGTGGGTTTCTTCTTTACCTTTGCCTAAAGGTTTTCTCAACACATGACAATGTTTAGTAGCAAATAACTTCCTAGGTAAATAAAATTTAACACATTTACTACGCAGAGAAAAAGGCAGTAATGTAATACAGCAGAAGTAGAGCTACTGTACTCATGAATGAGACTGGTTGCTAAATCTGGGCTAGGCGGACATGGGCATCTCCTTCGCGATTTGGAGCTGTATCCTCTGTCTAGGTCTTAAGCAGCAAATTCAAGGTGAATTCTTTCTTCACTATGAAAAAGGAAAAAAAAGGAGGCAGAGCCTAGTTTACACCTGATAGTCTGCGCCCCTGCTGTGGCCATATGCATCTACAGTTCAAACGAACAACTTCATATAATCTTCTGTTTGATCTGGATCCACTTCCTTGATATAACTGGAAAGTTTCCTTACTATTGGACTACAGAAATAACGTTTCCTCTTGGCAGTGTTGTAGTCTGTACAAAACACATCAACATTCAGCTAAAGCAGGCTCTGCAGTTCAGATATGTCCAGGGAGGGATGTAAACTAGGGACTAGAACATATTTCTTAATTTTCCTGTCTTGGCCAAGAGTTGGAGAGCAAACGACACACAGCAACCGCAGAGCATTAATAAATGCTTCCATTAACTGACGTGGGGCATCCTGGGTTAGCCCACAGGCAGACACTGCGGCTAAAGAAGAAAGCAACACAAATGAAAGCAGCAATTTCAGCAATTGGACTGTTACTTGAAAAATTAATAGAGACACATAGGTAATATTTGCAAAGTAAAATTAAGCAAATTAAAGCTTTCAAAGCTTCAGGAAACTTTGTTGAGATGGCTGAACAATGGGAGCGTTTATTTTGCACTCCAAAGCTGCCAAGGGCTCCTACCAGCACACAGATTGGCCTCTGGGAAGAGCCACCAGGCACAGCGGGACATGGCACAGCTCACGGTGGAGCTGGCAGGGGCACTGCCCGAAGTGCCACCAGTGGTGTTGGGTACATATAGTGCCACGGGAGCTCCGTCCTCTGCACTCACAGCGGCTGCCGTCCCCAACTGCCTCATACCCAAAATGTTTCCTCATTGCTTGGCGATTGGCTGGTGGGCATTTTTTGAAACCGACTGATTGGCTCCCTATTTCCTTTTTGCCAGCAAGTGTTCCTATATAAAACTATACAAATTTACATATACACATATCTATTTTTCTCTTTCCATAAAGTTATATATTTTTACATTATCTATATTATTGTATATTATATATAACGATACACAAAGTGTGAAAATATGCATAAATATGTATTTTATTTATGTATACATAGCTTCATTTTAAATAAATATATTTAGATATGTATATATATATATAACACCTATATTTGAACACGTACAGACTAAATATATATATCCTTAAAAGTGTAGGTATGTAATGAAAAACAGCTTCTTTAATAACAGCAAATTAAATGAGTAAATTTTAATGTGAATGGAAAGTAATTAAAGAAAATCAAAAGGCAGGTGCATGGCGCCCAACTCCAAAGGCTCAAATCTCTGGGGTGGGGGAAGGTGACGAGGGTGGGGGGGTGTCAGATGCTGGGGGGGACACACAGACACAAACACGATGGAAAATGACCCATGTCTACAGACCTTTCCCAGGGGGCCACCAAGGGGGTCTGTGCAACCACTGGCCAGGGCATCGTAGAACCCAGCCCAGCACAGGCAACAGGGCTCACCAAATTGGAAATCCAGGACAAAATGTCTCATACAACGTTAGCCACTGAAACGCAACTTTATAAACTACACAAGGTTTCTACCTTCAGTCTCACATTCTGTTAGTAACAGCTGCAGAAATGATATTTCATAATATGAAAAAAGAAACTGCTCCAATACTTTATCATCAGACTAATTAAATAATTGGGAAAGCTGCTCCAGAGTCATTAGAATGATCGTGAAAATCTGCTAATAAAAGTGTGTTCAAAGACAGATTCATTCACTGAAGAGCAATCTGTGCAGGCCTTTGTATTGGTTAGGGTTGTTGTCCTCCGTAACAGCCCCGGCATGGCATCCAGCTCCCAATACTAGAGTTCATGCAAAGGTAAAATAAATAAATAGTTAAAATGTGTTACATATGACTCTGCATGTCCCTGCTACATCTCTTGCACCCTGACAGATGGGAAGAAACCTTGAGAGCAGCGATATCTGCCACACCAATATGAAAATTCCATTTCGCAGGACCGCGGCACCTCAGTATGATTTTATGAATCAGGTACACGGCTAAAGGAAAATCCTGTCCCGAGGCACCAATGTGACGGGGCTGATGCAAAGTTTCTTATTTCTGTATCGACCTCACAGACGTTCTTCTGCTGCTGGCCTTTTGTCCTGCCTTTCCACTTTGACGGGCCCATGTTGCCCACGCAGGGCAGCCCCGAGCACAGCCCCTGCCACACATATATGCTATAATACACATATATAAGGATATATCCATGCATAAATAAATACTTATGCATATTTGTACATTTAAATTTATATTTATATAGACAAAGGCAAATAAATACATATGTCTAAAGCAATGTGTCTTTAGATAGTGGAAATTCCCAGTGCAGAGGAAAGGGGCACCCAGCCAGAGGGTGCTCTTAGGTCACGTGGGTGCGTCAGTTCCAAAAAATAGCAACGAGCCAGTCGCTGGGCAGTATGAGAACACATGGGTTATGATGTCATAAATGGCACCCGTGAGCTTACGGTAGGCAGGGCTCCCTGCCCTGAGGTACTTCTGGGTATAGTGGGCGGGACATCTGGTCTCGCCAGCCAATCACAGGCCTGCCAGAGAATACCTGCGTGTGAAGTTTTACAAAATGGCGCCCCAGGGTGGGAAGAGGTGGGGTGAACAGACCACGTGACCGGAAGAGGGGTGGGACTTCCGGGGACCACAGGCAGGGGCAGGACTTCTTCTGGAAGTCAGGGCACGGCAGCTGTGCTGCTGCTGTGGGGTGGACGTGTCCCATCATGCTGCGGCCACCACACGGCGGGAGGCAGTTCGGCACCCAGAGAGTGACAGGACCTCAGGGGAGAGAAAGGGGTGGCAGGAGCTGCCGCACTGGCACACCACGCCTGGGTATAGGCAGCCCCAGCCCATGGGACCGCTAAGCCCTCCTCACCCGCTTGCCCCAGTGGCTTCTCCGTGGCCTGGTCCCTCCTCGATCCGCGTACCCTTCCTCAAGAAGACTCTGCTCCATCCAACAGCACCCATCTACAGGCTTATGCCCCTCCAGCCGTGGTAGGTGGTGGTAAGAGGCAGCCCAGCTCTGTGCGGCACAGCCCCAGCCATCATCCCGGGGGGAGCACAGCGCTGCCTCCCCGGGCTCTAGTGCAGCCAGGCTTTCTCCTGAGCGGCCGAGAGGAGGAGGCCGTCCTTCAGAGAGCATGCACTGCCAACTGCTCTGTTGAGTCACCATGCATAAATAAAATCACGTTTTCAGCTTCTTTTAAACGCAAGATGGAAAGTATCAGAGATCAAAGTATTTCCAAGAAGATTCTCTCTAACTAAATTTTCTTCTTTAGCAGTTTCTGTTTAGAGAAATAATGCCTTATAATGGGCGTAAGCACGGGTTTTGTTCTTTTATGAAAAAAAAAAAAAGTTTAGACAAGACAATGCTTTTCACCAGGAATGTAGTGTCCACCCTGCTGCCTTCATGATTCCTGCTCTGCCTTTGCACTGAGAGGAGAACAGCCCTGTCCCACAGCTGCAAGGACACAGCTTCCTCTTTTTCCATCGGAGCACAGGGTATGCTGCTAGCTGCTACTGGGTCACCCAGCTGTGTTTTTACTCATGGAGGCTACACCTGTGTATCTAGCGCTGTGTTCTGTGGGTTTCTCCATTCACTCCCTTGTTGCCACCGTTTCTCTTTCCATGTCTTGGAATTTTTTCAAGTCTTCTCAGCTTCTTGCTTTGCATCTACTGCACAAATGGCTTTATGCCAGGTAAAGGGGAGAGAAGCTACATCACGCATCCCTGTGTGCATGAACCGCTTATTTTGCCACTGGAAGGGAAGAAATCTCATTTCTCACACTCAGAACCATCAGCTGGAAATTCTCTAAATTCAGACTCCTCAAGCTGTCAGAGCACACAAGATGACTTTTCTTAAAAAGTCAAAGATGTTTCTTGGTTAAGAAATGAAGTTTAGAGCTTCCTGCCTGTCATGGTCCTTGAGAGTGATATTAGCAAGTCATTTAGGTGCTCTGTAACTTAGTTCTTCATTTATAAATTTGGGATACAGATTTCCCTTGACCATTAAGATTCTCAGCTTCAGAGAACTGGGATCTCTTACTAGGGGACTATAAAACACCCTATAGACCAAAAGTTCATAGCCAATTGGGCTTTCTAGGTGCTGCAGTAGATACAAAGAAGAATAGCAGTATGTTGTACTCTGGGTTCAAATTGTATAAAAGAGAAGAGTTATAGCACAATCCCTCTGCTGTAGCAGTTCACATCTGTCTGTGCTCTGAAAGCAGAGAAAACTATGAATCATTGTCTGAGGTGAGCAAAGTCACTTATGTTTGCTTTGTTCAAAAAGAAGAATAAACCTCACACAGATGAGGACACACTGATAATTAGTTAGCAGAACTCAATTTCTGTACAAAACAGAAAGGTGGTAACATTGGAAAAAGTGTTGGTGTGTTGTATAGTAATGTGCTTCAGAACACCTAAAGGTGAAGAAGGGCTGTAAGAGAGAATGACCCTAATGGGAAAAGAGCAATAACTGGGAAACAGGAAGGGAGAATAAGTCCTGTCCTTACCAAGGCAATACATGTTAGCTAACATAAGTTCACAGGCTAGTATAGACACAAAGATTTGTGGTGGTCACATACACTCACTCACAAGCTTAACATTGGGGTGGAGCCTAAGGTTCGTCTTACCCTCACATCAGTTGACTTGCAGCATAACCAACCAGTGCTCTTACTAAGATAATAGTATACAACTTCCTCAAGGTAGATGTAGCTTAGAAATGCAATGATGTGAGGTGTTCACCATCCCTGACATAAACTGGAGTACAGAATTTCTGTGGCTTGAGAGACTTGGCTCTGTTCACCTTTTAAACCTTCTATAATTGGGACTAGTGTTAGATAATGAAGTTATCCAGACTGAGGAACTCCTCAGCACTTTTTTTTTTTTCTTTCTTTTTTTTAGAATAGGAAGAATGAGAGCTGCTGGGGATCAGCTATGAATGTGCTATTGATTTCTCTCCTGCTGTTACCATGAATGAGAAATGCCTTGTAAAGCATTCTCGTTTATTTGGAAATCAGAGCTTTTCCAGCAAAGTGCAACAGCACCACCAGAATGCTTCCAGCATGAGGGAGACTGTGTTCTGCCAGGGATTGTTTTTGGTCAGCCACACCAGTGAACTGACACAGAGCTTTATACTTTTCAGCCTTACCTAGACTAAATCACTGGATTTGTAGTCAGTAATTTTAATCGTGCTATATGAATGCCACCATAGGTGTGGAGCCAAGCCACAGATGAGTAGCATTTGTCTGCAGTGGCACATGGCAATCGTCCACGCCAGGCTTCTCACTTGGCAGCATCAGCCGGCATCAGATGGGCTGCGTTTGCTTGGGAATTCCCACGAGGCAGCAAAGCAGACGGGGGATAGTTAAGCCGTGCAACACTTAAGTTTGAGCTGCGCCTCTTATCAAACATCTTGGACTATTTCCAATTTGAAGCTCTCTTTTGGGAGATTTGGGGGAGGATGGGGTTGTGTTTTCCCTAAATGGTCAGAGATTTCATGGGGAATAAACAGCTCATTTTGTGACCTGCACTGCCTTTTCAGCCTATTAGCAAAGATGTAGGTGTCCAGAGTTTTGGACGCTACTCCAAGTGATTTTACCATTTCAAGGGAATATGTTGAAATAGGAAATAAAATGAGTCTTGTACTATTCCAGTATGTTTCAAAATCAGAAATGTAATATGCTTTTAGCTTTAAAGACAGAGCTCTACATCGAATTAGTATGACTGCTGAACTACATTTCTTGAGCTTTAGCATAATTTTTCCTCAGTACTCACCTTAAGATAGCATATGATGTTTTTGGCAGTGTAATTGTAGTAGACTGTTTAAAAAAGCATTCATCTTGCCCTGTTACCTGTACCAGATCAAAGAAGGGCAATAACTAACCAGATGTTGCTGCGTATATTTGTGTCTGTTTGTGAATCTGTTTACTTTAGACTATTTTAAAGAAACACTAAGTAAAAGAATGTCATTGTGGAAACAGGGACATGGGAATAATGCAGCATTGTTATTTTTTTTGTTAAGAAACTTAAATAAATAACTGAGCAAATCTACTTTAAAAATATGAAGTCTGTGCTTAAACAACAAGTTGTTTCTTACTCTAATCCTCTTGAAAAAAAAGCACATCAAAATTTGTTCTCTGTACTGTTGCTACATGTATACTCAGCTGTAATATTAGGTTAGTGTTTAATAGCATGCATAGCTATGAAAGTGTTTCCAATTCCCATTTGAATGTGTTAAAGAAATCTAAAGGTTACAATACAGTGCCCTGGGCCTTACTGTGCTTTAAAAAGTAACAGTAAAAGGGTTTTAAATTTTACAGAGGAAATGATTCAGTAATCCCATTTTTGTTGTATTTCTTAGATTATAGATTAAAATATATTACAGATAAAATGTAGCAGTTTCAATAAAATGCAATGTATATGAAAGTCTGTGTAATTATACACACATGAATAGGAAGACACTTTACCTCCTTTGACTCTGCAATTCTAACAGAATTCAGGGTCTCAGGGATTATTTGCATGAGGATGAAAAAAAAATGATGATCAGAAGTAACTGCTTTTGAATGAAATCCTATCTATTTACAGAAATTCCATACAAAACCCTATTTCTGCCAAGATAGCAGGAGGAAAACCAAGAAGCCTCTCCCCTCCATGTGGTTCTTAGGCTCTTTCCAGGCAGTGCCAAGGATGCTCTCTTCATTCTCTCCATGCCAGAAATCCCTGTACAGTAGTATCATAGCTTTTCAGATTTGTTGTGTTTTGGTTTTATAATTTTCCTGCTGGCTTTGTGCCTCTGCCTCTAACAGAAACACACAGCCATAATCTAATCAGTCCCCTCTCTCCATTAGCACAAACCATGAGGACACTTAATTACCCCCCTCCTTCAGATTGAACTAAAAAATGTTTCAGCAAAACAATAGATTAGTATTCCTGTGTGAATTCTGCCACGTATTTTTCCTCACATTTCTGGTAGTTTTAAATGAATCAGCCCCTAACATTTTGCTCTTTCTGGCTACTGCAGCCCCATCTGCAGAGCTAGAAGAAAAGTCTTTGTTGTTGTCACCATCCTGCCAGTGAACCTCAACACTGAATCTTGACATAGGAAGCAAGTTTTGTTCTACCCGACTTTAATTGGGACTATACTTGTCATATTGTCACCTGTGCTCTTTGAAGTCTACCTGAAATCTGAATGACCCTCTGGAAGTGTCTTTTACTCTCCCAAGAAATGGAAAATCAGACACCTTCTTTCCTAGTGTGGGTCTCTCAGGTCATTGCTTGGAATAAAGAAGAATGACTCCAAGTTGGCATCAGTTGAATACAAGATGATATCTGCAACTGGGAATCTTATGTTGCTTACTTAACTCTTGTTTCAGGGATTCTGGAGGCCCATCACTTTTTTTTGCCTATGTAATTTTAAATTTCAAAGACATAAATAGAAACTGTTCTTTTTAGGCAAAACTGGGTTATGCATTTAAATTTTATTTCTTTCTGATGCAGCTCTTCAGAACTGGGCAGGGAATGGACTTGGGAAATGTTAGTTTCAGGTTTATCTTCAATGTTTATCTTGCTGTAACAGGATCATCTAGAGCCACTTCCTGGGAATTGAAAGTCCCTGTTTGAAATGCATGGGATCTGTAATTAAAAGTGGATAGTATGAAATGACTGTGTAGAAGGTATCTCATGTCCTACAGGTAAAATGGGATCTAACTGCTACAGGATGAGCTTTGTAATGTTTACAGTTGCGCTGTAGCAAGCAGGAACTCTTTGGTTCTGCCCTCAAAAGCCTGGAAGTATAACACCGTTTTTCCTAAGGGAATGATTTGGCAGCCTGAATGACTGGAAAAATATAGTTAAGGAACTTCCTAAGAAATTTTTTTTCTCCATTGCATCAAAGAATGGCTTTACTTGGAAAAATTTAGCAGTGCAGAAGAATGTGGGAGGAATGTGAGTTTGAGAAAAATTATCCCCCAGAAAGGAATGAATTAACAGAATTGATCAGAAGTGTTACAAAGGTTTTTGTTTCGTTCGTGGGTTTGGGTTTTTCAGTGGTATTTATTTGTCAAAACCGAAACTTTTACAAATTTATGGAAAGACAGTCAGGGACAGTCAACTAATCCCATTAACCTACAAAAAGGAAAAAGCATTAGAATATGTTAAAATTAATTTATCATGATTTTTTTGTTATAAAAAACCTGTGCTTTACTTTTGTGCAGTCTGATTCTCTGTTGTATTGCATTTATACTAACTGTTGATATCAGATAAAATACTCTGCTGTAGTAAAGCTAATCCCCTGTTTCCGAGAGGGATGTTGGGCTTTCTGTAGCTAATTTCTATTTGCTAATCCACAGACATACAGCTAAACCTCAAATATTTCTAGGTACAAGGAATATTTGAAGTTATTCTTTTTTCTTATCCTGTTATTGCTAGTTTAGGTTCCAGTATTAATCTATATTCCAGCCTATGTTGGAATTGACGTGCATGCAATCCTGTTGCAAAAAGCAAGCTCTGCTAATGGGTGCAGAAATGTTCCGCCATTTGAAATATAATGTATCTCAAAAATTACAATGCCAGAATTGTGCTAAGTACACATGTTCTACCAGTTCTTAACTGTTGTGAGTCACTTTTGAGTGGTTCATTGCAGAAATATATGTGTAATTTTCAGTAGATGGAAATACCACTGCCATGTTACGTAAATTAAAAGTATTTCAGAATTCAGATCTGAATAGGACATGCTGGCTTCCCATACATTTACTGATAGAATTTATATTTTCCTGTAAAGCACATTGGAGTAATCAAGGAAGAGCTCTAAAAGTATTAGGTATTCTTCATCCAAATCTATGCAAAGGAAGTACTAGTGTAGCACAATAAAAAAGTCTTAAATCACAGGGCAGCAATGTAAAGATTGCTTATATAAACATTGTGTCTTTATGTATATCTTTTCCAGAGAGTTTCCAATTATGTCACAGAACTAATAATATATAGTATCTCTGTATTTACCTTAATGTAATGGAAATTCTTCATTGAGGTTTTATTCTGCTTAAATTTAGCTGGTTTTCTAACATATTTTTCATGGGCAGTTTACTCTTTCTGTCAGCAGTGCATATTTTTTGTAGAGAACATATTGAGTGAAACTTTCAGGGCAACATTTTTTACAATCATTTATTCTAGGAATGTGGAGGAGAAGCTTTCTTTAATTTTCTGATTATTACTTGTTACAAATAAAAAATGGAAGTAAAGTAACCATATAATTATGAATATTCATTTGATTGAACAAAAGTATATTCCTGTACAACACTTCTTACATAATTTAGCATCTTTTCATATATTTCCATACTTTAAAACTTTATTTTATTTTCCTAATTACTAAAAGTACTTTTTTGCAAAGTGAAGGGAAAAAGATGTCAGACAATGAAAAGCTTAAGAGACTAATTATGCTTTGTCCACACATGCTTAAATGCACTTACCTGCTTAGTCTCTTCAGCATCAACAGAATAACTGTTGTATATTGTCTTAACTGTTAATATGTTAAATTATTTATAAGCTTAAATGTTTTGAGGATTGGGCCATGATCTGTTAAATGACATGAGTCTCCAGATATTTGGACTTTTTTGTTCTTTGAATTTGATATGTAATGTCCATAAATACAGCTCCCATGTTTCTTTAGTGCATTCTGGCACAGAGTTTTACCAGAATGTCTCTCTACATTTTTCATCTTGTAATTCATATTAAATTGCACTGAATAATGCAAACATATAGACTTCTGTGGCAAACTGACTAAAAGTCTATCAAAATCTGAACTGTCTGATGTAATCAAAATTTCCTTGCTAAATCTGATTCCCTCCCAAAGCTATTTATACATTTGTTAATGCCTCACTTTGTGTTACACTAGATAAGTCACTTTGCATTATGGTTGTGTAGTGTGACATGTCATAAATGGCATAAGCAGGTGTGACATAGTGGAAAGCAGTGACTGGAACATGATATTCTAAAAAGTTACCTAAAACACTATGCAAGAAAATTCCTTTTTTTTTTTCTTCAGTATGTATATATATTTAATGTACAGTACTTATGGAATCTGTTGAAAATTAATGAAGAAGCCCTCCTTTTGATTTGCTGATATGAAGATATCAGATACAAGCAGCGTTTCAGGCCTGGCTTACAGAGTGAAAGCCATAAAACTCAGTTCATGTATGAAGTTTGAGTCCACATATGTTACTTTTGCTGCTATAGGCCTGCTAGTAAATGTGTTGGGTCTTACACTGATTTAGCTTATTTCACATCACAGACTGGGAGACACGTACCTGTATAAACCTCTGTATACTGGTGTAACAGAATTTCTCCTCATATGCATCATAACTCTTAAAGCAACAAAATTTCCAACTACAGACAAGTTTTATTTGAATATGATCTTTTATATATATGTTCTGTTACATGACAATGAAGCCCTCAAAGATTTCTTTGCATAATCATTCGCATTGTCACAGAGTTGTAGATGAATTTCCATTTACTCTTTTTGTAATTCATTTAATTAAAACTAATTCATCTGAAAAAAGTTCTGAAACTCGTGATATGGCCTGAAGCAATGTAATTCCCCCCAGTAATGATACTGGGGCACCTCAAACCCAGCAGGAAGATGCCTGCCTGAAATACACATCTCTGTAGCCCTTGACTCCTTGACCTTCTTTCATAACTTGCCAAGGGTAGAATACCACACTGTTGTGATTGTGTCTTTTATGAACAGGGCAGTTTTCACTAGGAAAACAGATTGAGGTTACTAGGTAAGGAACATCCTGGGTTTAGCAATAATTACTTTCAGACACTATTAATATAGATAACATTCAGAATAAAGACCTCCATTTTTACAAGGTATTTCTAAATGAAAGGGTGTTCATAGCTGTATGAAATGCGTTGGTATTGCTTTCTTTAAAGTATTTTCTTATTGAATGGGACCATAGAAGGAATTTTAAAAGGGACTTGTGCATTCTTGTGCAAAATGCAGTTGTTGTTCATATCTGAAAACTGAATACCTTAAGGATTTGGCTATGTTAGAATGGAAAAACAACTTAACAATTTAATGTGGAAGATGTTAATTACTAATCACAGACTGAGACAGAGATATTAAATTATTTTTGGCATAGCTGATACTAGATACAAAATTGGATCAATTCAGGAATACAATGTGATTGACAAATATGAGAAAAATGAAAGAGCGTATCAACTTACCAGTAAAATAAAATAATGAAAAATTATAAATTGTACACCTAACTACTGTTACCCAATTACACTGATTATAGCAACCAGTTCAGGCCATGACTAATAGCTTTCTGTTGCTTAGATGTGAAAGGTTTTACATTGTTTTTTAAAAGATCTAAATGGAAAATGTTTTAGCATAAATCATTTTTGTACAACACAAATTTTAATATCCAGTTGCGATTGTATCTGGTATATTTTTTCCTTTCAGAAATGTTAGAGCAGTAAGAAATTTTAATTAGCCATAGGATTAAGAGTTGCTTAAAATAAGGTGATGTCATGTGACAATCCAGTACTTCTCTTTGTACCACATTTTCCCTCAATAAACATTTTAGCCCTCTGGAGTGAGAGAAAGGAAGAGACAGGGAGAGAGACACAAAAGATATGTTGCTGCCTGGAAGATAGTGTTAATATAGATAAAACATCATTTAACAGGCTACATGAAATATGCAGTGCTCTTCTTCTGCAGATAAAATAGCTGCTATATTTATCAGCATTCTCTGGTGTTTTAAGATTTCTTAGTTAAGTCAGTGCTTGTAAAAGGTGCAAGACTGACAGTACAAGAATATGAAGTCCTTTGTCTGTCTCCTGGAAAAGTACTGAGTAGGCAGCAAAGTCCTGGTTCTCTTTTCCTTCCAAATTATTTGTCATTTGTGTCACTGTTGAATTTACTGCGTGATTTGCCTTTGATTGACAACAATAATTCAAGGAGTATATGCCTTTCTGCACTGTAGTACCGTTATATATCAGATAAGCATGGAAGGCAACATTAAAAGAGAAAAAGTGACTGGTTTCTGTAGCTACTCCATGTATTCCACCACTGGACCATAGAAACAAACTCATGTTCTGGGGAGTGCCCCGAGCAAACACAAATCAGTTCCCCATCCCGTGGGCAGTGAGGGGGTACTGGCACTTGAGTGTGACACAGGGCCACGCACAGGAGCCCGAGGGCTGGGGTCTCTGGACAGGCAGCATGGTAGGCAGGCTGCTGGGTGCCTGGAAATCCAGCAGAACGCTTACCAAAATGGAGTGCAAGAGCTGGTGGCAGTACAGCAGCTAGAGATGCCATTCAGTCCTTGGACACTATCCAGGTACTTCCTCTGGGCGCTACTGCACCCACAGTTTTGTCATGTGGATGTTTCTTTCCAAGGAAATGGACTGAAACTGCAAAGGGATCCCATAGACCAGGAGAGAGATGATAACAGTCCCCGTTGCCTATGCCAAAAGCTTAATAGGCATCTTAAATGTTTCTACGATAGATGCTGATCTCCCGCCAGCTGGTGCATGGAGTGCAGTGTGTGCCAGCTGGGCTGGGTGCAACAGACAGTTACATCCCAGCATATATATTTCTTACCCACTTCGTGGTATTTTGTCTCAACTGCCAACATTTTGGGAGTAGAGGATTCATCTGCCAGCCTCCCTGCTCCTCTCTGCGGTGTGAAGAGTAGATTCACGCTCTTGGTTAATACTCTAATTTCACACTCCAGAAGCACAGTCTTGTCACTAGTGATGCCCAAAAGGTCAAAAGCAATTGTGAGGAGGTGTGGAGGTTTTGTTTCAAACCTGTTGAGAACAATGCCAAATTCAGGAAAAGGGGAGTCAAAAGCGTATGGCTGTGGATTAGCCAATGCCAAAAGTGATGGGCTCCGGATGTCAACCAAACCCTATAGATACTTAGAGTGAAGCAGATGGCAAATTTCAGTACATCCTGCATTATGAGGAATGTGCTTTTTTTAATGAGTTGCTAAAATCTGCAGTGAAAAATCACAATAAGCAAATAAATCATCAGCCTGGATTGTCTGTCACTAAAGCAGTAGGAATGATTTGGCTGCACACTGAAGCAACACAGTAGTTGTTACAAACCTGTTGATAATTTTTTTAAGAGGTCAGAGTGGACCACAGGTCTTAAAAGTTCAACTAAGCTTGAATGAAATCCCAAGACATAAACTACACTTCAACAGAATTTTCTTGCCTGAGGGACTCTTCAACATTCCGATTGCTCCTCCTGCAGCCTCTGACACTATTCCATCTGCTCCATCTGTTGTCGTCCAGTTAGCACTGGGGGAGGTTAAAGCTGTGCTCTACTCTACTAAAAGTGCTTTTTTAACATGTTTATAAGACTATCCATAGAGCTACATGCAGCAGAAAGGTCCTTCTGTATTATAAGCAACAGAAAAGCAATTTTTCCCTCTATTTTTTTTTCTTCCTTTTTTTTAAGTAGTTGCTCCCTGAACCTCTCTGCCTGTCAGGTGGCTAACGAAGATCATGACATGGTCTGAAAGCATAAAGCTTTCTCTTGTTGCTGGGAGTAATATCAGCTGAGGTGGTGACCACTCTTTCTTTTCAGTTAGGAGCTTCAACTCTGATTCTTCAACATAACCAAGTCACTCTCCAGCACTCTGTGTTTGTTTCTTGTGAAAGGGGGATGGAGCGGAAAAGTCATGCTCTGTTTTCTCCTTAATAATGTTTCATTCAGGTTTGGATGCCAGGCAGATGATTCAGATTCAGGGATGAATTTATTTGACGGCATAATTAAGGCAATGGCACCCTGGCCTTCTCTGTTTGGTCTAGGGTGTGATCTGTCGTCCTTATCACTGCTGACTCACTTCTGCAGGACTTACCTCCCTAGAAGACTGATTTAGCTCATGATAAGACTGTCCAAACCCTGTGCAAAATAGTGCAAAAAATAAGGTCTGAACCTGCTGTTCCTGGAAGCTCAGGGTGGGCAGTGTGCTGAGATTGTTTAACCTCTTGGCACAGAGACAACCTTGGCTTTAAAAATACTACTTCTGTTTTTTATAATAATCCCTAAAGCCTTTGGATCCCCAGCTCTGTACCAAGATGTCTGAACACTCACTGTCGGTACAATCATTTTACAGCCACATCCATGCAGCCCATCAGACCAATGCTACGTCCACCCATTGCAGAAACATAGGGAGGGGTGTGATTCAAACCAAGATACTATAAGCATCTGAGAATACTTCAGTACTATGATGTGCTTAAATGATCTTTTCACACCTGATCCTAAGTGCTTTGACAACACTGCCCTTCTGGAAACTCTCTGATATTTTAGGGTATACTTTCAGTATGCTTTTCTGAAGCCACAGACAGTTCTGTGACTTATCTCCAGTTCCTTCTCTCAGCCAGCAGTATCCTTTCCACCTGATAGCTTTCATTTCAGCTGCCAAAAGGAAAAAAACAAAACAAAACCAAAAAACATTGGTTTTGTCTCCCATATGTGTCCTAACCTGCTTTTAAATGGAATGAAGGGATGAATGAGCAGGGGAAAAAAATGGTTAATTGAAGGGTGTGGTTTTAACCCACTGGTTTAGTTGCCCCTCATACTGCATGAAAGCATACTTGAGTCTTTTTTTAGTGCCATTGCAAAAATTTAACTCTAGAAAGTAAAATAGCTTTTAGTTACTCCAGACTGGCATGGTTGTGATTACAGTGAATTGGAAAATACGTGAGAAAGGAAATTTGTCTCTGATGCAAAATCTTACCTCGAAGAAATTTAATGAGTGACTGAAGCTTCATGCAAAGATACATTCAGGACCTTTGCACAAGTCTGCAGTCTTGGGAGCAGAGAGTTGAGATGGAGTAATCACAGATATGAGTACATGTTAAAACTAACTTCATGGTGCCAAAAGTTTAAGTGAGATTAGAATCAGTCCCTTTAGCTTTGAAGCAGAGACCAGCGTTTTGCTGAGGAGTTTTGGATCAGGCCATATAGACTTACACCTTAATAAAAATCCACACATGTTATCTAACTCTTCAGGAGGAAGCATAGATATGTGATAAAAACAGAGCTACAGTATTACAGACTGCTAAATGCATTCCCTGAATCTGGAGGAGTTTAGTTCACAAGAAAAAGTCTTTGCATTCCAAGTAAATGAGATCCTGCAGCTCTGTGGGGAATGGCTTTAATTGAAAAGTCACATTCCTTGCCTCTCATGTAAATAAATCATGGTACTTGAATTTGGTCATGGCCTTTCTCTAGCTTGAGGCCAACACGAGTCCAGGGTAATGCTTTGAAGGTTAGAAATAATACAGTGGAGGCAACCTTCACATTAATACATTCTGTAACACTGTAGGTAAGACAGGGATATCTCAAGCTGAGATAGGGATTTTACTTCATGCCCAGCTGATCTGGATTGAAATACATGTGTGTTTATGGATGCTTGAAACATGAGATAGTGCCCTATATCAAATTAAGTCATTCAAAAAGTTGGTGGGAGCCATAGCAGATTGCTATGATATATCCAAATGTTTTAAGAACAGGTTAAGTGGCCCAAAAGAACTGAACCATATTATCTTAAGAACATATTAATACAATAAAAAAAAAATGCAGTGGTAATGCTGTATTTGATTGGGAATAAATTTTTCAGTAGGATATAGCAAACTAGAAGAAGAAAAATCAACCTTCTTAGCTAAACTAAAAATGTGTTAAGGCAGTGCTTATTATTCCCTACTCAATTACATTTTAAAATGCAGTCAGTTACAAAAACATCACCTGCCCCCAACGAAGGTAATGGTGATCTTTCTGTTGTCCTCAGTATTTTCTCACTCCATTAAAAAAAACGTCCTGTAGCTTACCCATTGCTTAAGTAAACAAGAATAAATGTCTTAAAATCATCATTGTACCAAGGCAAAAATACTGTTATTATTTACTGCTTGCATTACACTGAGTTCCACAATGTGTTAGGTGCTATACAAAGGCAGCAAAATACATTCCCAATATGGAAAAAAAAAAAAAAAACCTTACAGTTTAAGATAAGCAGCAAAGAAGGGAGTGGAATAGAATTTTTTTTTTAATCATTCTCTGAAAACATGGAAGAAGATATCTAAACTGCCACAGAAAGTCTCCTTTATCATTACAGCTGTTTTGCTGTTTGCTATGTAGATGTGTCCTTGGTGATACCATGGGGAAATATATGATTTTGCCGTATCTCCAGTCCCAAAATATCCTTAATACATTAGGGGAAATTATTAATAAAGTTACACTTTGAAGCTTCTGTATTACGTATATAAGAGGGAGTTAGTTAATCTACTGTGTCAAACGTTTATACATTGGAAAATGTCATGCTCTTCGTAGTGAGAGTTACATTTTGTCTTTAAATCCTCATGGCTATGTATTTACTTAAGCATCGTACTTAAAGAAGTACTTACAGAAGTTTATGTTACTTTTCCCAAGAGCATGAACTATCCTATCAAGTCATGATTAATTTCACTTCATAAAATTTAGGCAGGCAGCCTAAATCAGTGCTCTGATCTTCCTTTATAGCCAATGGGTAGATCATAGAACCATAGGATCATTTAGGTTGGAAAAGACCTTTAAGATCATCTAGTTCAACCATTGACCCTACTCTACCAGGTCTGCCACTAAACCATGTCTCTAAGCACCACATCTACACGACTTTTAAACACATCTAGGGATGGTGACTCAACCACCTCCCTGGGCAGCCTGTTCCAATGGCTGATAACTCTTTCAGTGAAAAATTTTTTCCTAATGTCCAGCCTAAATCTCCGCTAGCGCAACTTGAACCCGTTTCCTCTTGTCCTATCGCTAGTTACTTGGGAGAAGAGACCAGCTCCCATCTCACTACAACCTCCTTTCAGGCAGCTGTAGAGAACAATAAGGTCTCCCCTCAGCCTTCTCTTCTCCAGACTAAACAATCCTAATTCCTTCAGCTGCTCCTCATAAGACATATTCTCCAGACCCCTCACCAGCTTTGTTGCCCTTCTCTGGACACGCTCCAGCACCTCAATGTCCCTCCTATACTGTGGCGCCCAAAACTGAACACAGGACTCAAGCTGCAGCCTCACCAGCGCTGAGTACAGGGGCACGATCACTTCCCTACTCCTGCTGGCCACACAGTTCGTGATACAGGCCAAGGTGCCATCGGCCTTCTTGGCTACCTGGGCACACTGCTGGCTCATGTTCAGCCGGCTGTCCACCAGGACCCCCAGATCCTTTTCTGCCAGGCAGCTTTCCAGCCACTCCTCCCCAAGCCTGTAGCATTGCCTGGGGTTGTTGTGGCCAAAGTGCAGGACCCAGCACTTGGCCTTGTTAAACCTCGTGCCGTTGGCTTCAGCCCATCGATCCCGTCTGTCCAGATCTCTCTGCAGAGCCTTCCTACCCTCAAGCAGATCAACAGTACCGCTTAATTTGGTGTCATCTGCAAACTTCCTGAGGGTGCACTCAATCCCCTCATCCAGATCATCAATAAAGATATTAAACAAGGCTGGCCCCAACACTGAGCCCTGAGGAACACCGCTTGAGACCTGCCACCAGCTGGATTTAACACCATTCACCACAACTCTCTGGGCTTGGCCATCCAGCCAGTTTTTAATCCAGTGAAGAGTACACCTGCCTAAGCCACGGGCTGCCAGCTTCTCTAGCAGAACGCTGTGGGAGACTGTGTCGAAGTCCTTACTAAAGTCCAAGTAGACAACATCCACAGCCTTTCCTTCATCCACCAGATGCTGATTTGAACAAGTTTCTCCACTTGTTATGGAGAGTGTTTTAGATGAACTCCTCACACTGGCACCTAACTTTCACGTATCTAAATATAAATTAGTACCATCCGTGGTTGCTAGTGTAAAATCCTGTGTTTGGTTGAAAAGCGGGAAGCCTGCTATAAAATGACATCAGCTACAGGGAACTAGTTCAAATAGCAAACATTCCCCTTGAACCTAAGGAGCATAACTGTCTGAGTTTCTGGAATCAGGAATTATTTCCCTGAGGAACTCTCAGTAAGCAACATTTCCCCATTCGTAAGCACTGAGTCTATGTGTGAAGGAACAAGAACTTTATTATGGAAATAAGAAAAGCTACATGAGTGATAACTGAAATTCACTCCATGGTGACTTTGTCAGCAGCCCGTAATTGCAGTTCCTTTCCATTCTGGTGATCATGTGACAGACAAGTACGCTTAACCGTGTAATTTATTTCTTTTTAGGGTTTGTCTACCCTGCCACATAATTTAATTCCTGAGTTCACTGCAAGCACTGGATCCTGTGTCCTTACTGTCTGCATTGCATGGATGTTAGTTTGCTTTTGGGATTTCTTTTACAGTGAACCAGCCAGAGCCACTGAGACAACACTTGTATGCATCCCGTGTCAGGGACCACCCCACACCTAAAGGGCTGCACCTCTACGCTCACCCGTCTTTAGTGATAGAAAGTCCTGACAAATTCCAAGGACTTGCAATGCCTACCCTCAGTTCCAGATTATAAAAATTTCAGGTAAGTGACCTGCAACACAATTTAAACCATATATAAACTGAATTTAACTTAAAAAAACCTCACAGAAAAAAAAAATAAATTAAATCATTATGTCTCAAGGCAACAAGGTTACTGCGTAGACAAAGCTACCCCTGAGCCTACTTAAAACGGGCTAGCCCTGATCAGCAAAAATATTTTCCACTCTTTACCGGTTTGCTTAGGGCTATGGTTAACTCCTTGGACTGGATGCATTTAGCAGTAGGGTTGCAACCTAAGCATATTAAACTTTGGTAGTGTATACCCAGCGTCCTGAGGCGCAAGCAGACAGATCTGTCTTCAGTTCTTTACACTGTGCTGCTCAGGGGTATTACGTTAACTGTTTGACTACATAAAAAGGCTGCCGGATTCAACAAGTGATGCTGCTCATTTTCCATCAAAGGCTCATTTTGACAGTCAGAATCCTCTACAGATGTAAATCAACAGCATACAGGACTTTTAGGCAGAGACGATAAGAAAGTACTGCTTCTCAAAGGCAAAAATAATTGTCTCTTGCGTTTATTTTAATTATGCTGGCTAATCAGTTCTGAATTTCTCACTGTTTATGATAATTCCCAAAGCGTTTTGGAGATGATCTGGAAGAAGACTCCTCAAAATAAGCTCCTTTTGGAAGCTATTCAAAGTCTCTCACCCATACCAGGATGTGACAAAAAGCATCTACTATCTGGAGTTATAACTAAGAGGTGCTATGGCAAGGAAAAACTCTGATGAACGAGGGGCCTTTTTACTGAAAAAAGGTTTTTCAAAAACACTGGGATGTTTTGGATAAAACATTTAATTTCAATGAAATTTTCAACAGTTTTAAATAGTATTTAATTTTCTTTATTTTTGTTTCAGTTCTACTTTTATTTTGCTTTCTTTCCAACATGTTTTCATGTCACTGAAACTTCATTTATTTTAATTTTTAAAAGATTGATTCTGAACTGTATAATTACATGTTACATTTACAGTGACAACATGAACCATCTTGACACCAACAAAATAAAGCTTTCTGATGAATTGTAGGATTTTCTAAAATGAAATGTTTTTGAATTCTTCTTCCTCATAAATTTAGAAATGGATGTACTCCACTGGGTTTTAGGAGAAATATGAAAATGTCAGAGTCTTTCACTGGAAGAAAAATTGTTAACAATGATCTTAATAAGCAGAGAAAGCAGTTCAGTATCTGTCCACCCACTGGTGGGAGCCCATTCCCTTGCAGAGGGCGCTGCATCTCAGCCTTAGGCAGAGGAGAATTGAGTTGCCTTGCTGAAATCAGGGCTGTCCAATACACCAGTGTCCCAGTGCACATTCTTGCAACTCGCCGTGTACCTGTAACCAGAAGGAGGTTTAATATAGTGCAACTTTGGCAGCTATCCAGATCGGGAAGACTGCAGGGAGGTGAGGTTCATATGTAAGCTATGAGTAAGAACCTCTCCCTTTAGCCGTAGGAATAGGAAGCATTTTAGAAACATAATGAAAACAGTTAAATTCTGGAGATTTTTTTGAGGATGTTGAGCTGTGTGGCGAGGTACCTTTTTATGCTCGAAATTGTCCCCGAGGTTTTACAAACCGTGTAGACAGAACACAAAAAGGGGTAGCCGCGGGGAAGTACTTTTAGGATGGGAGTTTGAGACCCAGGGAGATGGAGGCTATATATGAGGTTTCCTGCAGTAATAGGAACTGTCACGACTCATCTCAGAAGAAGCTGAGGGGGACAGACAGCCGTACGGCCCCGAGCACCGTGGCAGGGGAAGGACCCTCACTGCACTGCGGCAGGTGGGTACACATCTGGGCAAGGAGGGCTGCCCTTGGGCTCAAGGACAGTGTAACTGCAGGTCGTTAACTCTGCTGTATAGACTGATGAGGCATCAGGAATGCTGCACTACAGCTCCTCTTAACTGGTTTTAGCTGGAGAAGGTATTTCTCGGTTTCTGTGATAATGCATTATATTTTGCTACTACGTGCAAGGAAACTGCCTGCTCGGCTCCACCCCAGAGGACACGGCATTTCACACAAGTGGTCCCTGTGGCATACTAAGTCTGATGGCTTGTAAAGTGCTCTGGAATCCCTTCAGGGAAGAAAGTGGATATTTAAATGGAAAATGGTTATTATTTCTCCCATCTTTCCTGTTCTGTCTCTTCTGAAACATAAATAATTTCATCAATCTTGATTAAAATAAAGTCTAAGCTTCTTCTAAAATGTTTCTCCTGCTAGTTGGTCACTTTAAGCGAGAAAAAAAAAAGTTATAGTCTCTGAAAATAAAATGCAGTCTCTTCACAATTCTTATTGTCCCTGCCTGAAAGAGCCCTACTAATCTCAAAATAAAGCACATTGGGGATCCATAAAACTTCAAGGTACGTAATGTATTTCAGAAATACAGTTCATAAGCTCTGGTTTTTTGAAACACAATATTTGTAAGCACAAGATCATTTCGTCCATGTACATCACTCCTAACTCCCTCTAGCACTTACAACAAAATTTAAGGGAAGAATCCAAAAACCTAGGCAAAGAACAAGCATCAGCCTAGTGCTGAACTCTGCTGTGAGTTCAGGAGCACAGAAATACTGCAATTCCTTTTCCTTCTGTTCCTGCAGCTCAGTGGTCCAATTTATGTCATGTATTTTAAGACTACCAGCAGAAGGAAGGCTTTCTTTTGGTTTTGGTGAAAATTCACAGCAAAATACAACAACAGAAGATACCAGCCATTGTCATATTGTAAAAGTGTGTGGACTATAAAGAAGACTGTCTATTTTGTCTACTGTCTACGGGAAAAGGCTGGTAAATTGAAAACACTTCATTGCAAGGTTGGTCCGTAGAAATATTCCTTCACTAAGCAGTGAGGCTTCTCCTGTGCTTTGAGGTCCACAGTAGATAAAGACCTTCTGTAAGTATGAAGCCACTTCTACTGTGTTCATTTCTAAGTAAAACCCCTGAGAACCATTTCAGCCCCATTTGATGTACCACTGGAGAATGTGCTAAAGAGGTTCAGGAAGAGGAGGGTCCTCTCTTGACTTCAGTGCTAAGGTTTTATTCTCCTCTGCTTTGGTCCTCTGAAATGTGATGTGTTGTGGCGTGGCCTGAGGAAGGTACGGCCTGGTCTCTTGCTGATCCTTTTTGTGAGCCTGTACGGATGGAAACCGATGCTGAGAAAATTTTGCTTTCATGGGGAAGTTTCATAGAAGCAAAGAGAGAATAGAGATCTCTGGTTGGAGCTGTCAAACCATACTTTTGACTTCTGCAGCAGGAACACTCTGGCAAGCGTAAGACTACTATTAGCCATTAAAGGATACGGCCTCCTCTGAAGCGTAGTAAGAGTACCTACCTCTACAGCCCCCATCGCCGCCAGTGCCACAGGCTGCCTTCATACCCTGGCAGCACACGCGATCTCTAAATCCCAGAACATTAAGCAGCAATTAGCAAAGTATTTCGTCTACTTAAGGCTGCAATCCTTTTTCTGTTAAATTTCAGGACTCCTACTGTATCCAGTACTGAGGTTTGAATTGCAATGGAAATAACCATTACAGAAAAAGAAGTCATTTCTTCCTGGAAATTTAATCAGCTCAGTCATAATTACGGTACATCTGTTGTTACTAGATTATTTGCTAACACACACGTGCATGCACGCACTCTGGTAAAATAAGCACATGCTGGCATTTCTCTGAGATGTTGACAGAAAGGCAGTATGTGCAGGCTGAGGCATGAGGCATGCTCCTCTCGGAAGTGTACTGTTGTTTTCACTCCTTGCGTTATTATCAAGGCCTGAGAACACAGTAGGTCAAAACCACAGGTCATTTAGCCTTATGGCTGCTCTGATTTAGAGTGGTTTTTTTAATGCTTCATTGCAGAAACAAAAGGAGATGCCTGCGATAGTGCTGAACTGGCCACTGTGTATCACTTTGTCCATTCAAAATGCTGATTTAATTCAAGCCCTTATATGTGGAGTGCTATTTGATGAATTTTATTCCTATATACATCATCTTAAAGCTACTGCTCTGTGTTTAATTTGCAGTGAGTAGGCAGATTACTTTTTATTGTTTACTCTAAGTCATAGATTTTTATTAGCCGATGCCAAAGAACAGCTGGTTTGCTTTGTGCTTTACACAAATACTGAAACAATTCAACATGGAAGTTCAATCAAAACACAATTTCACCATGAAATCATCTCTAATGTTACATTGAGCTTATATTCTTCAATGATCGTATTATATACTGTAAATAGAGAACCATCCACAGATCAGTAATATTATTTGTGGGAACCCTTGGATATTCTGTATCTAATTCTGAATGCCTGTGAGATAGTACCCTGCCTTGTATGTTAGGCTTCTTACAGCCAACACTACTGAATTTGAGCAAAAAAAAATGATTGAGACAAAACATTAAGTACCACAGATTTGTTGTAACGGTTCCTCGTAACTAATTTCTGAATAGCACTTCTAGTCAGGAGCCTAAGGATGCCAATTTAGACTCAACAGAATGCTAATGGAGTGACTAGAAAATTGCAAACCTCTCATCAATCTGCTGTGCTTACTTTTCCTCTGAAACCATATTCCAGATTCTGCATATGTTCATAACTTAAAATAGACCTGGGAATGGTAAAATACTACGAGTCCAGTGATGAATGTATCCCCAGGTGTGTTCAGATCATCTGAACATTTCTGTTTACAAAGCAGCCAGCAGCATTGTTTAACAAAATATAAATCACTGTTGCCTTTCCCCTTTATAACTGTAAAAAGACAAAGCATGTTTTGTACGATGACCATAATTGCAAGTTTATTACTTATGGAAAATAAATGCTTGGCCTGTGCTTGGCACTGATCCCTTCTCAAGGTGATAAAGGGTAAAGCTACTTAAGGGATTGGTCTACTAGACAGAAAAATCATCTCTCGCCTGCATGCCAGGAGAAGTTCTGTTAGCAAAATTCTGCACATCCTAGTTGGAGGCAATGATTCAGAATTAAAGCTGCATAAATAATAGAGGATTCGTTGTGGGATAAATCAGAATGGTTTGCTCAACTTCAGGATAATGGGTGAAATGCTTCATTTGTGTGTTATTTAACCTTTCTTGTAAACCTTTTTTCTGTAATTGTTGTCAATTTAAAATTTAAAAATGTTTCAAAAAATAAGCTAACCATTTCATAAATATAAAAAAAAAAATCTTACATGAAAATTCATTTTAACTTTTTTCATTTTCCCTCACTTAAATAGAACCTCTCTAGTGAAGTGCTGCAAATAGCATTCTGCTGAATGCATTATTTGGTGGAGAAAAAATATTTTTATTTACTCTTTTTGATTCGTTGCTGGCAAGAAGCTTATACTGGCAGAGAAGCTGAGAAGATCACAGTGGGTTTTTTTCCTTTTGCTTAGCTTTTCTAAATCTGTGATTGCTGAAAGTGGTTCAGTTCACCTGGGTTATGACTGGGTGGCACAGCGCAGGTGCCTGAGCCCGTCCTGACTGTCACAGGCGTGACTGTATCGCTGTTACAGGATATTTCCATGGAGCACCACCATTCGCTGTCACTGGCAGGGCTGCGGCTGATTTTCAAATGGCAGTCCAATGCAGGCGACTCACGTGGGAACTGAAGAGTGGTTGATAACTTGGGTCAGAGAACCAATATTTTAAGCCCAAATATATAAGCACTTCTGATTGAATCTAGCTATAATAGTACAGGAACTGTCCCCCGTCATAATTGCATTGGGTCTTCTCTAGCTGTAGAACGAGCTGGTGGCATCCCTGTCATTTCTGTCTGTGTAATTTCGTTGCTTTCCTGAGTGATACTTTATACAGCTGCAGCAGAAAACAAAAAAAATGGTGTCAGAGCAGCCTGATTTTTCCTGACACTATTTTTGTACTTTGCCTAGTATATCTTTAATTTGCAAAATATTGGTATTCCATCATGTTCAGTGTTAGCGTTTTTCACAATCTAATGAATTATGCTTTGACACACATTCTGATAACTGTCCAACACATCATCTTTCCTCTTTATATCCCATTACTCCTAATTACTGTTTTGTGCATCTTGCTAAATAAATATTCAACATCGTTGTGATTTTATAAGCCAATTAATTTTACACATTACTGTCAGCACATTTTTTTACTCAAACTATATATCTTTCTGATTTTTAATCTTTATGTTGTAATTTAACCATTCAGCTGCTAGAGCAATTTTGCTGCTTTACTCTGAATACTTTCTAATTTTGCCAGTTTCCTGGTAATGATGGGTGCAATCACGGCACTTCAGATATGAAGATGCTAGAATTGCCTAGGGAAGATGTATGAGCTTGTTGCTTTACCATGTGATGCCTTGGGCTAGAATTGATAATTTTTGTGTGTCCTGGCAGCACTGCAAGCTCTCTGCCTGATTGCCTCCTGATTTGGGGCTTTTCCTATCCATTTTACGTTGGTGGCCATTGAGTGAGCAGCCTGACAAACACATCAGGGAATGTGGTTGTTGTTTCCGTACGTATGATCTGAATGCATTTCTGTTATTTGCATATCAAGCCACCACATGAGCATTTGCACTACTAAAGCCCAACAGAAAAGATAAGATAATGGAGACATCATTCAACATAATGTGTCATGTTCTCTGCTAGCCTGTTGTAGGACTTCAGACTTTCCTAATAAAATGCAATCAATAACAAATTTTATACCTGCATTTATGCGTAAGCACAAGCGGTAAGATGTAAGTGTAAAGTGTGATACAGTAAGCTGGATTTTTAAAGTTCACTGAAACCAGCTGAGCTCTCTAATATTAAAGAGCTGAACATTCATGCCTTATGCTATAGAGGAAAAAAGTCAGTTTTTCATCCAGACCAATTAAGTTCGTGGGACAATCTTAAAATTGCTTAATATTTAATAATATTAACATTTCATTTGCTGAATATTTATATCAATATAGATATTTAAATAATGATATTTAACAGTTATTAAAGAACTACTGAACAATTATTTGTACAGCTGGTGGGTAGAGATAGTTACTTTAATAGCCTGGGACTTCTCCTGTGAAGCAACAAGCTATGGAGCTTAGTGCATTATTGCTCCCACAGCAGAGGCACACTGTGGAAAGTGCAGTTTATTGCTGCAAGAAATCTTGTTGACCAAATGTAGAATGCAAGTTTCATTAAAGCCAGAAATGAAACTCCTCACAGCAGGTCCTGGGTAGCATCCTCTGTGAATTGGTATTGATCCTGCAGACCCCATAACCATCTACATCTCTGGATAGGCTGTAATGTACAAGTTGTTTTCAGTTATTGGGGTCTAAATCTGTTCTGCAAGTAAATTAACTGAGAGCTAGTGGTCTGATTTATCAATTATTTGTCATCTAAAAAGTACAGGCATCACTGCTAAAGACCCTTCTGGATTAGGCACAGGATGGGCTCAAGGGGTTTTACCAGTCCCTGTGGACAGGGAGATTGAGGAGACCCATGAGGGAGGGGAGCGGGTGCGGCAGTTGGAGGAGGAGAACCCAGCAGCCCCGAGGAGAGGGGACTTCTCTGGCCTGCAGAGACTTGCCGTTTTTCCAATGGAGCTGTGGACCCTAAAGGGTGAAACCCATGGACAGTAGTTCTGCTTTTCATGGCTACTTTTTGTAAACCCCTCAGTAATCATACGTAGAAATTCCGGGGTTCAGAGACTGCAGTTTAAAACAAAACAAAACAAAACAACAAAACCCTGAGGCTGAGGCAACCAGCTGTTGAAAGCAAGATGGCTTGGAGTAGGACTAGAGATGCGGCTATAAACCACACAGCCCTGTGCAGGACATGGGTATCATCCCAGCTGTTGAGGTCCTGAATCTCCTTAGGAGGGTCCTTGGGCCCTGCTTGGCCTCCACCTCTCCATCCTGCCCATTTCACACTCGCAGAACGTGCTAAGGGCAAGGGGATTCCCACCGATCTGCTTTCTCAAGGCCTGCACGTTTTCGAGGGTACACTGATGTCAGCAGTGGAAAACCAAATTACAGACGTGATAATTGGGAAAAGTCAAGCCCTTGCTGTCCAAAGAGACTTGGCTGAGAAGGGAGGCTGCACCTCTTCCCCTGCCAAAGCAGGACGTGCATCTGCAGAAGATGGAGGAGTAAATCATAAATTCTCAAGAACTCTTTTATGTCAAGAATTTAACTCAAGAATTCTTTTATCTGCGTTTGTAGTCTGGTACCTCAGAGTCCTGCTCAGTGGCTACAGCAGTTCAGTGCTAATACAAAAATTGTGAAGAAGTGGGGACTAGCTTGGATAAGCATAGGTCATTTTGGGTCGTGGGAGCATATTCAGCTTATGTCTACAAGAAGGTGTTCTGACAGGCTACTGTGATGAATTTTTAATCAACATATTTGTTTCTATAATATTTGCAAAAGCACCCCACAGGTTTCTGCTTTATCCACCTGCCATTTCCAGCATCCAATGCAAATCGAGAATAATGTTGGTAGTAATGAAAACTGTGTTCAAGATAATATGATATATTCTCTGAATTTCTGCATAGTAATTAATTGATGTCTTTCGGTAATAGACCTTATATATTTTAACATCCTCAGCTGTTATCCATCATTGGCCTATATATTTCCTTAATATGAGACTATCTGAATGTGCCAGCTAGAAATTGTTCTGTATTTGCCCAGGCTATGTCAATTCTTAAAACAATATGGGCAGTGTTCCCCACTGTTTGGGGAATCCCAGTGGTTTGATCTTTGACAAAAAAATTAGAAATGTGTTTGCACTTACACATTTAAGCAGACTCATAAGCCAAATAATATCTTCATATTCAGAATAAAAACAAAACTCCCAATAGTAATTTGAGTAACGATGACTAGGTGGCTGATTGATATATTAATTAATTATGTAAGGCTGGCTGTAGTATGTCTAATTAATCTAATTCTTTGCACTTTCTCTATTCAGTTAGCTATAGAATTTAGAGACAAAATTCTGCATGAATGGTCAAGAATAATAGCAAGAACTATCTTCCAGTTAAAAAGTCTGTAACCAACTGAATTTGAGAGATACCGATCAAGCAGTGGTAGCTCTTTTCTAGCATTTTTTTTCCTTAGTGGTCTTCGGACATCTTAAATTTATGTTAAATCCATGCAAATCATAAAGTATTGGGGGAATAAATTATGAAAAACCAAGAAAATTTAATCAAATGTTACATTCTGAAGGCTGAACAGAACTACAGATAGGCACCTGTGTGCCTTTAATGATGTGTCTACAAGGAGATGCTATTGCAAAACACAGTAAGAATTATACATTAGAGCACAATTATTACTCTGTGTTATCTGCCCAGCTTCCACTCAAGCTCAGGGCTATAAGCAGAAACGCAGAAGAGACGTGTGCATCCCAGCCCTGCTTATGATTTTGGTCACTGCTGCTAATGCTCCTCTGGAAGCAGAAGGGAGTGGTCACAGTGACGGACAGATGGCAGGGACAGCAGCAATTGGAAAGACCCCAAAAAGAAGGGTATGTCATGCATCCTCTGTCTGCAACGCGGGTGTCCTACATACTGAACCATTGTCATGCACAGGTACGCTTGGCTGAATTGGCATGGACTCAAGAAGTCCAAGACTAATTCAAAACAAGGTTGAGAAAATATTGAAGTTTAAAGTTTGGATAGCTTGTTTTTGAGGTTTTTTTCTGATTTCTTTCAACACCTTGCTTCCTTTTCAAAATAGATGTAACTTTTTTTAAGGATAAAAAATTTACAGGTTTATGACCTCAAAATTATATGAAACCTTAGGAAAAAGAATGGTAGCAACCTAAATATTTCTATCCTCCCCAGGCTGAGCCACTGAACTATACATCCATTATTTTCAGAGATCTAGTACTATAATGGGACACTGGGAAAAGCAAAGAGAACATTTTTAAAGTTCTCTCTCTGTCTGAAATGTCTTGAAAGTCAGGTACTAGCTAGGAAATGAAGCATGTCTCTTCCAACGTCTCTGCATCTTCCTGCCAGAGTGCTTGATAAAGCACCAATAAACATAATTGCCTTTGCATATCACTGATGCAAACAACAAAAAATATGCGCCCAAGTATGGCTCCCATTTTCCACTGAGTTACTTATGTGTTCTTCATCGTTCTGTGTGCTATATAATCAGGAGCTGCATCTTGGAATTCACAGCAACGCTCATCTGTGCGCTGAACATTTATGGGATTTATTGCCATTTTTATAGATACGGTAAGTAAATATAAACTGAGAAAGTGTCATAAAATATAAAACTCATCAGCAGATGCTGATTAAGGAGAATTATTATATAAGCTTTATATATTTCTCCATTTAAAGTTTAGCTTTGCTGGTTCCTTAGAAAAGGGTTCATATGGGAAATGTATGACACAGCAAATGTAAAATGGAAAGGCAGAGGGTGGGGCACTGGAAGTGGCCGATACAGACCAAGTAGATCGCTTCATTGGGGCAGTCCTACCTCACCAGCTGTGAAGGCTGCAGCTCCAGCGTGCTACAGATTCCCCCGCAAGGGGTGGTAACAGTAGTTCATATTGCCCTTGTCCAGTGTGAGGTCTAAATGGAAGCAGATAGTGGAAGGGATACCAAAGCTCCCAGGATTTGTGGACATCACTGAAAACATATTGTTTGAAGGACCTTTATATGAGACCATTGTTCATTACTGTCGTGGTTTCAGTTGGGATACAGTTAACTTTTTTACTAGCAGCTGGCATAGGCTATGTGTTGATAGCATAGTGGTGATTCTGGTTGCTGCTAAGCAGTCAAGGCCTTTTCTGCTCCTCACATCACCCCACCAGCGAGCAGGCTGGGAGTGCACAAAAAGCTGGGAGGAGACACAGCCGGGACAGCTGACCCCAACTGACCAAAGGGATATTCTATACCATATGACGTCATGCTCAGGATATAAAGCTGGGGGAAGAAGAAGGGAGGGAGGATGTTTGGAGTGATGGCATTTGTCTTCCCAAGTAACCATTATGTGTGCTGGAGCCCTGCTTTCCTGGAGATGGCTGAACACCTGCCTGCTGATGGGAAGCAGTGAATTAATTCCTTGTTTTGCTTTGCTTGTGTGTACGGCTATTGCTTTACCTATTAAACTGTCTTTATCTCAACCCAGGAGTTTTCTCACTTTTACCCTTCCAACTCTCTCCCCCATCCCATGGGGGAAGTGAGTGAGCAGCTGTATGGGGCTTAGTTGCCAGCTGGGGTTAAACCACAACAATTAGAAAAGAAGAATCAAAGAGGAATATTGCAGGAGTTTATGTGATTTGACCTACTGTGCTACAAATAACACCTTTATTATAGTGAAACTCTGTGGCCGGGCTCATTGGCTATACTCACTTTCAGGTGACCAACTCTACTTCAAATTCGTGTAACTGCTTTGCTGGGTCATTCTGCAACATGTCAGGAGCTGAAGAATACAGCAGACCCTCATACAGCGTAGAAGATCGTGGAGATACTCAGAAGCAGAACAGGAGATGCTTTTGAGGGTATAAGTCTTTGTGGCCAGGGCCACAGGGACTTACTTGGCTAAATCCCACTAGCCCATAGACAGATTTTGCAGTTGCGTTTGTCCACCATGTTTTCTTATTGGAAACATCAGCCTTCAAAGACGAACAGGGAAGAGATGTTGCTGCCTGGGTTGTTTCATTTTCAGCGCTGAACACCTGCATCATGCCTTCACCTGCTAACTGCAGGAGCTGAGGAAGGCTGGCTGTGAATCAAAATGGGAAGCAGGGTACGGGAACAGAATATTCACCCGACAAATTCCTGTTCCCTGAGCTTCGGCCGGGTGAGCTGAGCTACTGCAGAACGTGGGCTGCCTTTGCAGTCAGCTGCAAAAGAGCTAATGACTGTGTCACCAGACAGAGCCTGTATTTCTGCAGCTGAAGTTGTAAGCTACGGCTGTTACAGGCAGCGGTGTTGCTGCATTAGGAGCTACACATTCAGCTATAACAGTAACCTAATTGCTGTTGGACGGAAGCGTTAAATACACAGTGAGTTCATTTCCCGCAGAACCAAATAATTGCCATGTGCAGTTTTACGCTTACAGGGTCAAATTTTGCCGTGTTAAAATTATACAGTTCAAAAGTGATTGGCTTTCTTCTAACACAGAGCAATTTGGCTCCAGCAGAGGATAACATAACCGGCAACACTCCACTGCAGCACTGACTCAACTGCAGTATTTCTGCTACTGGTCAGTATAAATCTACAGCTGAGGGCTTGATCCAACGTGGCGTTCCTGCCGCTGGTTCCAACAGGCACTGACTCAGGACCTAAAAAAGAAATCAGTGGTGAAAAACCAGAGAGCAGAGCATATGTCCTGCACAATAGAGCTGACTATTTCTGTGCTCAGCAGCTGATAGTGTAAGGCTGCAGTATTGATTTGTGTTACTGTATTTTATAGCTAGTATGTTACAAGATTAATTTTGTGCTACTCAGCATCTGCTTTCTCCTTGGGAAGTTTTGTAAAGAATTCTGCTGACTATAAAGAATCGACTTTTTCTTTTTTTTTTTTGCAAACCGGCAAAACAGATCCTTTATACGCTGCCCTTCCAAAGTATAGCATGACAGATACCGTTAAGATGATTATACTATATACTTATATGTGCTTCTGTGCTTACAGGCTAACAGCTAAAGTCTTATTAGTACAGGTCAGCATCCTTGTTCAGTCTTTGTTCTCTCACTTCCAGCCAACATTACTGTGATAGATTATTATTCTGCTAGGGTAGGCTTTGGCTCCTGTCCAAAAAATGATATAAATCTATACCATTTTACAGATGAATATTATTTTCTTCTTGCATTTACTTGTACTTTTAAATGGGAAATAGCAGGGACTGGCTATGAGTAAAAGGGTGGAGATTCAGTTCAATAAATAAACATATAAATAGTTTAATAATAAAAAATGTGTGGTATTACCATGAATAAGATTTGCCCAGAGGGAATTTGTTGATTTAGGTGTCTATAAATATCAGTGAAGTGGTGTCTAACACTGATATCTAATATCTTATCACTGAATCGATATAGGCAAGGTTTTGTGTACCTCTGATTTGGCTGTGCCTCCCTTTGGGGGTCATTTAGGAGCAGGCGGTATGTGATGGATGGCAGGCAACGTAATGGGGCTTTACACAGCTTAACACCAGCCACTGCAACGGGCAGGGCTCATTTCAGAGAAGGGGAGAAGTAAGTTGCGTCGTTTCAAGGCCTGCAATAAAATCTTTCTTTTGCATCAAAGGGAAGGAGCTGTGACCCCATTTGTTTCTGGACAGAGCAGTTTTGTGTTGGCTTTGAGTGAGACTCTTCTTCATTGCACCGTGTGGTTCTGTATGCTTTTGTGCCTGCGCTATGCAGCAGGATATAAAACTCGTCCTCCAGCTTAGTCACTGAATTAAAAGCAATAGAGATGTGAATAGTACGTGCTCAGTCAAAATTAGAAGTGGGGAAGTGAAAACATGGGTGCGCCTCAAAGTTTCACCCAGGCTCTATCTCAGAGGCTGGGGCAATGACTGATGTTTTTAAGGAACCCTGTATATATTTCTCATGAATGTCCTTATGTAGATATTTCTTCCACCTTGATTCAAAGTTGGTCTTAATGGTTTTTATAGAAGTAAAAGCCCTGTTTTTCTCTTTAGGGAGAACCACATGTTGGCAGGCCTGAGAGAAGGGCAGAATTACAGCATCAAAGGTTACAAAGGCTAAATCAGATCATCTCTGAAGGTAAACTATCATGCCTGAGGTTTCTGCAGTAGAAGCATACTGACTTAAGCCCAGTGAAGTTCTGTCACTTTTAGCTAGGAAAGTGCCCAAGGGCTAGGACTGGATCACAAATTTTCAGGTGAGTTTTCTTTAGGAATGTGGAAGCACGCAGGTTTTAGTCCAGAGGAAACAGAATAACTGCTCTTCTCCATCAAAAATCCGTGCCCTTCCCATGGCATACGCTGTACAACATGGCACAGAGGACAATTCAATAAAGTTAGCAGTGTGTGAACGAAATTGTCAGGGCCCTTATCTCAACTGACCAAAATGTACACGTAAGTAATCCTTCAACCCTAGACACTATAAATAAAAAAAGGTCAAGAAGCCTTGGCAAAGGATCTGTGGCAATGTGCTATGATCTGGGTAAAGGCTGCTGTAAATCACTTTGTCTGAAAATCGCTCACAAGAAGAAATGGTTTAAAATCACTAAGACAATAGAACCTTGGGAAAGCAGCCTGAAAACAGCCAGTAGATGGTGGTAAGTCTTGGGAGAGGAGTACAATATGTTTGTTACCTCACCCTAAATGAACACGGTACTGCAGAGATAAATAGACCACAAATCTGATTCAGCTAACAAGGCCCTTAGTGCCGACCAGAGCTAGATCCACTACAGGTGGGGATTTCTCCCTCAGAAATAGTCTCTCTCCATGTTTCCATCCTCAACAACTGGAAGAAACAGTTCAGTTGTCCTAGAGTATTTTCCTGAGTTTTTTTCTGATATCTTCTTGTAGCCGCTTAACTTTCCAAATCATAAAGGTAAACAGATGCATGTTATCTGACCTTAGATGTCTAAGAGTTAGTGTCTGAGTGCGGACCAGCCTCTCTGGGTTCCATGATATGCCCTTCTAGAGGGCAATTCATCTGACAAATGTAGCTGAACTGACCCCTTTCTGTGTGAACACTTCAAATATAGATCAGACTTCAGTTCAGATCGAGACTTATAAAGGGGTCTGTAATGCAGGTGTTTACATGTGAACTAGCTATGTCAGGTCCGATGCTAGTCCTTAGAAGTGAAGTCAACACATCCAGCGGAGCCACAAGAAACATTCAGTTCACCCAAAATTAGACATCTCTTGATCACACGTCTAAGTATTTTTCTAAGCCTCATTGACTGCATCAACCAACTCTCCATTGACTGCAACAGAAGCTTGGGCACTTAGCTCAGCTGTGTACAGGTGCCTAAAAAATGGGCACCTGGTGTTTTCTGAGATGTCCTATGCTGTCCAAAATATCCACGTATGAATGTTAGGAGGACACGTGGTTTGCACAAGACCTGTGTCCTTCTGGAGGGGCAGTAATAAACTGTGTGGAATAACCTCAGGTACCTCAGACAGCATAAGATTCTAATGTTTAGGCAACTGAATTGTCTCCTTTTATGTAGACACCTGACCATATGAACATGAACTGAATTCAGTCCCTAACAGCTTGTGTTAGGACAAAACAATCCCACCTGTTGTATATTTGTTCTCCTCTGTCTGTGGTATCTACATGTCTTATAGCTTGAAAAATCTAAGTCCTTTTTGTGGGGTTAACCCCTACTTGTGCATATCTTCCATTTTTAAAATTATCAAAGCCTTTCAGCCGGCACCAAAAAGGGCCCACTGAATTTTCTGGTGTGAGAAGCCAGGGCTACTGCATTCTTCTCATCATTTGTCATCAACAGAGTAATACACATTGCTCTTGCATTCACATTTTTATAAACTTACCTACAAGGCCTACAATTACTGCAGACTCTGTTAGAAATCATCTAAAATGAAAATGATCTTCCCTTAATCCATGCTGTGTATCTCATTTTTGTTGCATTTATCATTCACTCCATGTACAAATCTCCTGCAGACATGTAGGGAACAAATATGCAGTGTGTAACAGAAGATAAGTTTGAATACGTAATTTCAAAAACTTAAAACAGCAGGATCCTTGAATTAACATGAAAGAAGGTTCACTATCAGAAGAAAAGAATACTGAAACACATGGTGATGGAGCACACTTTTGATTGTTTGGGGTTTTTTGGGAAGGTATTTGTTTGATAGTTCCCAGATCTATTCTGGGTCAGGACTCTCAGTGTGGTTATCATTAAAGAAAGGGTCTGAACAGAAAGAGTATGCTGTTCAGCATAGCGAACTGCCTTCTTCCACCCAAGTTAGCAGCATTAGGATGCAGCAGTAAACTGCAGTGGGATTGTACAGGAGATGAACAAACACAGAGCCGGAACCAGACCTACAAGATGTCAATGGAACAACCTCTGCAGGTTTCAGCACTTTTGGGGAAGACATGATTACACCACTTGTTTTCTGCCACAATATGTTTAAAAGACTAGATATCGGCACTCAGTGTGACTTGCAGTCTCACAATAAAATTGGAGAACAAGTTGCTGAAGACCAGATCTCTCAATAACTACTAACGTTGCTTTCTGAGATATAAGTCTCAATTGCATGGCTAATTACATGTAATTATGAAGGTCATAGTCATAAGGTCAAATACGGAGGTGGTGGTTCTATATTCTGGCAAAGTCATCTTTGAGGAAGTCCTTTAGGCTTTCTTTGGTCCAAAGGCAACAAAACCAAATGTTAATGAAACCATTGTGCAACATCTTTTCATCTTAATTCTGGGTTTGTTTCCTTTGATATCATGTTAGCAGTTAATAATGAGACAGGTATTAATTACATTTTAAAATACTGGGTTTGATGTTCAGAGGTGGGAGAAACTGGTACTTATGCTGAGCACTGCTGGCAATTATACATAACCTTGTTTTAACCCTAATTTCATCCATTATAAACTGTAGCATCAGTGTGGAGACAATAAATCACTTACAGATAATAGAAAGGTTCATTTATCTTTGTAGAGTTGCTGTACAGGAGCCTCATCTGAGCAAAATGCTAAGTTATTGCAATGAAAGCGGATTTTGGGGCACTTGTGAAAGTAGGTTTGCACAAAATGTTTCCTTTTCAAGACAGTACTTTTTACTTACCTTTATTTACTCCTGCTCGTGATTTTTGAAGCAAACATTGTTCTGCTTTTAATAAAAAAAATTATTTCAGAAAGGAATGTGATACCAGGTACAGAAGGGAATGTACAATAGGTGCAAGCATGATGTTGTAGACAGAGCATTTCTCCAAAATTTAGAATAATCCAGGGTGTGATGCTTGCCCCATGCACCGGTCAATTTTTGAGTGCATGGGACGCTGGGTGAACTGCACTGACAGCAAACAGAACTTATTTCTCCCCATCCATAATGGTGTGGATACAGACCCAGAAAAGGAAAGGCTGGATATTTTGGAAAACGGAGCTGTCTAGCACACTTGATAAACCCTGTGGACCAGCACATATCTACTCTTCTCGCAACACTTACCTCCAATTTTGCTGTTTTCACTCCCCCAGCCCTCCTGGCGCGTCTCCTCATCACTGGCCTCCCCAGAGCCTGTCCCCAGCGATCCTTCCTGCCGACTCCCGGCCCCTGTGCCAGAATCAGCCATATATGCTCCCTACACCACGGCCTCCAATTTTATTCTCTCCCTGGTCGACTGAAGGTCACTGAGGTCACTGAGGACAGGTAGTATCTTCTGAAGTTTGCAGTCCCATCAGGCAATTAAGGGTAAGGAAATTAGGTGGACTGAAGCCCATGGCAAAGCAACTCTTGGTTCTTTCAATTTCGGTCAGTATTTTGGGATGAAGGGATACTTCCCTGGTGCTTTACACCCTATATTTGCTGGGTATCCTTCTTTTATTTTCAGGTTTGCTTTTTCGTTTCTGGTACTACTTTTCTCTGTAACCACCAGGGCTGGTTTGCATCAGAGGTTCGGCTAACTGGTTCATTATCAGTGCCTACATACCGTGTCCCTGACTTGAGCTTCAGGCAAGAAGAATAATTAAAGTGTGCTTGAGTCTGTTCCAGATTCCATTTGGGTCTGTGTCTATAGCTACGGGGAATACTTCCAGCAGTCCAGAGACATCGGTATGCACGTGGGTGTCACTCAGTGCCCACCCAAATTGCTGTGCCTGGCTAAGAGGTTAGCACGCGGGCAGATGGTGAGCTAACTGGCTGCTCTGTGACACAGGGCAGAGTGGTGGCTGCTGCAGAAGTACGTCTGGCAAAGCTGGGCTCTGCCAGTGAACCAGAATTTTGCACATGAGAACTTCCCTGCGCCAAGCCGGAGTCTGGTATGTGCTGAGCGAGCAGGTTTAGTTGCTTCTGTGCAGTGGGTTTGCAGTCCCTGCTTGCACTTATTTGTCTGGCTAATTTGTGTATTTTCATCTGTTGGTTCCTTGTTATTCAGATTTGTTTGTTAATTGTAAGGATTTGTGTTTCAGTCATATTGCAATAAAAGAGAAGCTCTCTAGTGGAACGCAGCAGCTGTTCAACAGTTTGTATCAGCAGTACGCAACCAGCAATGATGCGGGGCGATTTGTGTTTCAGTCATATTGCAATAAAAGAGAAGCTCTCTAGTGGAACGCAGCAGCTGTTCAACAGTTTGTATCAGCAGTACGCAACCAGCAATGATGCGGGGCGAAGAACAGCGCTCTGCTCAAAAACTTGGGAGAACAGAATAAAAATATACTACCCGAGGCTGTAGAAAACCCAACTTTCTCAAATTACTGTAGGACCTCTACAGGTCCCTCAATGAGCCATGGTTTTATGGAGGTAAGAGGCGGTCCCTCTTGGAAATCTATGCCAGAACTGAGCTTGTGCCCCAGCATGGTGTCCAGAGTCACAGATCACAAAAATAAAATTACCAAGGTTTTTCTCTTGAGGGTCCTCATTTGAGCATAGCAGAATCCTGCTTTGTTTGTGGAAAACTGTCACGATTGGAATTTGCAATGGTTTACTTTAATTTCCTCTGCACATAGTGTAACCACTGAAATAACTGAGCTAGCTACAATTATTGGCCATGCAATTTCATGCATCCATGAAAATTTATTGAAGAACAAATCTTTACATTTGCCCTAATTTGTGCTAATGAAAGAGCTTGGCACATTTGCTAGCAAGTCTTGTGAAGAAGAAGATTCAGAGGAAATTCAGAGGGAATCACTGTAATGATTTCAAATTAGAATAATAAATCTGACTTTATCACATTAAAATTAATAAAACTGTTGTTAGTGATTTGATTTGCCGCTACTCTGAAGCTCATGTGGAATAGAAATATGGATGTTTTTTTCAAAAAGTTTCTGACAATCCACATTTGATCAAAGCAAAGCTATAGATTTACGTCTTTGCATATTTCTTATTCAGAAATTTGACTCTGAAGGAATTATTAGAAACTGTAAGAGGGTGTGGGTTACAGAAACAAAAAGGCTATCCAGCTGCAGAATGATAACAAAGTTTAAGGAACATTTTGTTTTCTATTTAATTTATGATCTGATTAATGATACAGTTATATTTTTCCTCCAGATGATGGTATAATCAGAAAAGCAATAAAGCGGTATGGATGTGATATCTCTATTTTTCATGCCTAAATACTACATTTGCCTGAAAAGCAAACATATTGTTCCTGAGTTGGTTGAAGCTTGTCTACAAGGAACATACGCATTATGCTTCGCCATGGAAATTCATCTGTTCTTCTTTGTGTTGTACGTCACTGTAGTGAAAATCACTTGAAAGAAAAAGCTTCCCAATGTGCTTTTCACTTGTGTCTTCACAAACATAATAAAGGTCCACATGAACAAGGACAGAAGAAACTGAGAAGTACAAAACACTTCAACTGTCTGCAGAAATTCAGCTGCATTGTATCCTTCTGCAGCAGGATGACACAACTCGTCTGGTGGAGGTGGAAATCCCAAGGCTGCAGGAAGGGCACTAGACTAAAGTATGTCTCTCAGTGGGGCTGCTAACCATGGCTTGAAGTTGCAACCAATAATAAAATAGTTAACAGTGCAAAAATTATTCTGATTGGCAGTCACAAGCCAAATGAACAGTCTTGCTTTGGTACAAGGTGGGAAGGTAGAGGAGGAAGGGTGGCTATAGGATTGCCTTTAGGAAACAGACTGAAGAGGGTGGAAAGCAGTGATGGACTATTATTGCTACTGCTCCTGTTTCTCTTACTTCTCTCCTTCCTATTAACCTCCAAATTCTCTCTTCCTCCATCTTTTTCCCATCTTACCTTAGACATGCCTTCATCTTGCCTTCATCTTTCTAAATGTCTCTTCTCCCTCTGGCCGGACTGGTTACTCAGGATCCACCCTGCTGTACCTGTGCTGTCCCAGGAGCACTATGACTGGGATTTGAAAGTATGTGGTCAGAAAATCCATCTTTGTGTCAATGAATTACTACTAGAAAAGCAAGGCCCGCTCTCTGGTCCTGCGGGCGTTTCTCCAGCCTGGGCCCTGACCCTGTTTAGCTGCTAGCACAGCTGATGCCAACAGCACCTTGGAGATGAGATGATTTGGCGCAGGGCTAGTCTATATAAGAAAACCCACACAATCCTAGCCCTCTGCCTGGAGGAACTTGGCCGCAGGAAAGTTTATCATCATCCTCTCCAGCTGGTTCTTGGTGTAGAAAACCATCTCTTGGCATTGGATAGCCAGGCTCATGTCAAGATTCCTGGTAAAAAAGACTGCCTGGGTGCCTTTAATAACTATTTATACTCAGATATATATACTCAGACAGTATATAACAGGAATAAACCATTTACAGTGAGACCTATCATACAATTGATATCTCCTCTTGTGATAAACTGATTCGCAACACTGGAACGTTCCCCGTATTGCAGGGGCAGCATGGTAACACACGTGTATTTCAGTGACAAATGTATTACGCACATGCAGGATGACAAATCTCATGGTTCTGCAGACAGCTACAAAGCTGCTCAAGCAGCTGCCTAAGCTCCTGTTCTCTCTTCAGTTAGTTTTGTTCTCACCGGAGAACTGCTGTTCTCACATTATCACCAAAGTTATCACATTAAAAGACTGAACTCTGGCATAACTTCACTCATCAGCAAGGCACTGAGGTGAGATTTTTTTCTTTTAAGATTTTGATCTGCTTGACGTTATTCTTATCTAAACAGCATGCATGTGTTTCATAAAATGATCATGAGTAGGTGGTGGTTTAGTGCTAGAGCTGTGGAAAGGAAAACCACTCTGTCTGAGATCTGCTGTAAATCTTTACTTTACACACACCCTAAACCGCATCTAGTTCTTTCATTAACTACATACTAGAGATACATATTTCAATAAGAAAAAGAAGGAAGGAAAAAACTTTCTCAAGAAAATGGAATTCCTCCTGGGGTTTTTTGTAGGATTTTACAGGGTTTTTTTTGCCCAGAAGCCAATGTAGAATTGCTATCCAATATCTGCCACAAATTCATACATTGTTCAATTTTTCACTCCAAGTCCCTGACAATGTGTATCGAGCAGCTAAGCAGTGATTAACAGCATTTACGGTTTGCTAATGCAAAGCAGAGATGGACTACAAGATGAAGATGCTTAGATCTTGGATTTGCTTGCAGCCATAAGGTAGATGGAAGAGACACTGACTAAGCTGTTCAGAGACTGGGATGTACAACAAAAGCACTGTCTTCTGAATATGTTTTGAACCAATTTACAAAACAGTAGCCTACTGTTGCAAGAATTATTTTCTAATGTTTATTTGTTAAACATTTTCAATCTCTTTAAAGCTACAAATCCTATAAATACGAAAGCCTTTTGGGATTCAACAGTTCAGCAGTTGACAGGGTCAGTTACGAAAGTTAAGCTCTCTGAATGTATACAATGGCACTTTTTTGAACATTGTAAGACAGAACAATTCTTCTTTTCCATTTTTGGTTTCCTTTTCACAGAGCAAAAGCAGCGTATCGTGACTTTCTTAGTTGGCATGCAACACAGTCATGTTGGTGAAGATATTATGGTAGCATGTGTTGTGTACACAAGGCGCACCAGAAATTTAGAATAAGTATTCTAATAACATTTCAGAGTTTTGGAAGAGCTGCTTGAAATAGTTAATTTCTAACTCTTATCTTACAAAGCTATATGCCTCCCTCACCAGGACCTCAAGTGCATAAAGCAGTGAAAGCCAACTAACAAGAACCTAAAGAAGCTTTAAGGTATCCGAGCTTTAATAGACATTTTATCAAGGTTTTCTGAGACTCAAAGTGAGAAACTGAAAAAGCATGTGTTCTGAAGGGATATAGGTCCTACTGGTAGAGTTGCAGGATGACAGAACAGTATCTTCATGGCTGTGAATTTTTTATTTTAAATGTTAGATCGGACTGATCCACATTCATGCTGTGCTTTAGATTGGAATAAGTTTGGGCAGAAAATCCTACATTTGCAGAAGATAAGGATTCATTCTCATCTACCCTGCATACCACTTACCTATCTGCTTGGTGGATTAAAGTTAGAATAACTCCTGGGGGAGAAGGATTAGTGAGGAGAGAGGAAGGAGGTGGCTAGGGTACATTATAAATAAATTTATCACCTAACTGCACTTTATGACTTACATATTCTCTGTTAGTGGCAGGTGGAGTGCTGCAAATTACTTTCTTGCTAAAGAAATACATATCCCTGTCTGTTGCACAGCAATCTGTCTCCTGCTTCATATTCTTCAAGGCAGTGATACTGCTTAATACAATAGATACCACCTGATTGCAATATAAGGTTGAAATGAATTTTAATTGTTTAATGGATCTGTATTGAAAAACTGGGCTGAGAATTCTTTTTCTGATAACTGCATCTCAACAACCTCTTAAAACCAAATGGATAGACTGTCCTTAGTTCATACCGAACTTTGAAAAAATTTGTTATATCCTGTAGTACAGTTCAATATGAGTCACAATGACCATGTCAAAAGTATGTACTACTTCTTATTATGGTTTACTCCCAATAAAAAAGAAAGAGGGAGGAGGGAAGGAATTGTTCCCACCCAGCACTCCTCTTGGGGTACTCCTGGTACAGCTTATGCCATAACCTGGGCCTTGCTCTCCTGGCAGGTGAATGTGATAAGTTGACGGAAGGTGGTTGTCCCATTCTTCTGGATCTGGGGACACACAGTAAGCCTCAGCCTCCACAGTTCAGCAGCACAAGGCTCCCAAATCAGCCCCCTACTGGCACACATTGGACAGAAGAGATTGCCTCCATTTTTCATGGATGCGTAAGGTGAACTCCAACAGGAAAAGCAGACTTTCTCAGCTCCAACTTTCCGGGATGTCTAGCCCTAATGATGTTGTTGCTATAATTGTCTTACCCCGTTTGATGTTTTCAAGAAGACTAAGCAATGATCACTTACAGTATCGACAAGCAAATGTGTTTATGAAAATCAAATCGATATGTAACTTAGAGACATCCAATTTCACATATTTCATTTGCAAATTGTTCCCTGAAGATTTTATTTACTTTTTTATAAAATCCCTCAGCTTTATAGAAAATCAATTCTCTGTCATCTAAATGTTGTCTTATAACTCAGCATGCCCTCAATTTATTTTGTAGTGCTCCCTATTAATAGGGATGTATATTTGAAATAGCTGTAAAAATATATGCTGTGCTTTTTTGCTGGAGAGAATCTTAGAGAAGTTTGATGAAATTATATTTAAAGTGAGTGCTCTAAATTTTAAATTTGTATAATTTATGTGTCCAGGGTGACAGATTAATCATAGGTGCCTGTATAACATAAAACTCCAAATAAAATAAACAAAAATTAACTTGTCAGAGTTGTCATGTATGCAAGAAATTAGTTTGAGTAATAAAAGAAGACTTTAAGCCAACTTTTTCTTATTCTCTTTTTTGTTATTATAAAAGTTCCCTGCCTTGAGTCAATGGAATTAGTGGACTACAGTTTACCATAGGTAGTTATATATTTCAGAAGAGGCTGATGTGAATAAGAAATAAAGATGACTGCTAGCTTTATATGAAGAATCCATAGAATGATCTGCAGAAGAGAGAACAGTTTGTGGACTTCAAGCTAATGTGTTGTGCTACTCTAAACACTAATGAAAGAGCCGAGTGACATTGCGAGCCTGGAAAGGACATGTTAAACAATAGTAGTGGAACACGTAATTGGACAATTTTGGGTTTGGTGGAATTTGTTGCTATTGAAAATCAGTCATTAAAATGAACATTTATTTTTGAGTGTTGGAGTTTATCTGACGACCTATAATCTTCACTTGATGTTGGCTTCCTTCTCCATACCCCCTGCTACCAATATCAGAGGGATGCCTCTTTGTCTCTTTTCCTGCACCCTCCAGTTATAGTTTCTGACCAGTTTTAGCATCTCTGATTCCCCAGAAGAGTGGAAGAGAGGTGTTAGGAGAGAGAGGAAAGAAATGATAGCCAGTCTGGAATTGACTAAAAAATTTGAGGGGGGAGCAACAGAGGGAAGAAGGTGAAATAAATAGGCAAGAAAGTATGGTCACTGAACATGGAGGAGAGAGGTAGTCTTGGAAAAATCATGTCTGTCAGCTTTCACCAATTAAAACTGAATCTAACTAAACCAAGTTATAAAAGATACCTCCATTATAAAAATCATTATTTTGTATAATATTATTTCAATAAATAAGATAATTATGGGAATTTAAAATATTTACCGCCAGTAAATCCTGAGTTTAAGAGAATATTACAGGAGTAAAACCTGAATGTTGTCCTCATTTTTAACAATATAACAATAAAATCAGTATCTAAAGCCAGGTCCTGCAGGTAAATGCAAGTATTAACAGGACAAACTGACTCTCCCCTCAACCATTTATCCACAAGCACAGAATCATAGAATACTTTGGGTTGGAAGGGACCTTTAAAGCTCATCTAGTCCAACTCCCCCTGCAATGAGCTGGAATACCTTTCACAAGATCAGTTTGCTCAGAGCCACATCCAACTCAGCAAACGTACAAAGGTGAAAGAAAAACACAAGTATTAGGCAAAACATAATCACAGCGCTGTATTAACCTCCCACCTCCAAGTATCCAGCTATGAAAGAGAAGCCTTTTGCAAATGGATATTTTCACACCACAAATGGAAACTGAAATTTGAATGAAGATAGAAATGGAACAAAGGGAGAACATCTATGTTATTAATAGCGATAAGGAAAGCTGTCCTACGCTTTGGCAGACCTTGGCTATCTTGATAATAGACCAGAAGTATATATGTAAAATCCTAGCAATGGTCCAAAAGTATCTTGAGTCCAGATAAGTGATACTTATTTAAAGACTGTACTTGCAGCTCCATAGGAAAAGTACAAAGTAAGTATATTTCCAGTCTGTGCAAAATGGCTGACTAATGATCAAATCTCAAAATGTGAACCAATGTTGTGATAGATTAATCATGGCCATGAAGTCTGAAGGAGCTCGAATGGGAACGCTTTGACAGCCCATAATAAATCAACCAAGAGCTGTATGCAGAGCAAGTAAATAAGTTCAGAACCAATGTAAAGCATATGAGTCAGGCACAGAAGTAGACCATCAAATAATAAATATAAAAATTGTAAGAAGGATGTATTAAATTGTCACAAAAGCAAATGCAGAAATACAAAGGAAGAAGATAAATAAAATGAAAAATAAAATGAAAAATAAAATGTGAGCAGTATTGCCAGTTTAAGAAAGGCAAAAATATTTCTAAGTGCTTCATCTGGAAAAGGATACTGGCAACTGTTATGAGGCAGTTACATCGCTGCAGCACAGCAGCACGGCAGTCAGGCGAGGATGGCCAACAACAGCGTTTGGCCGCTGGAAGAGGGAATGTGCAGTCAGCAAGGCGGGACTTGAATGGATCAGCGGAACAGCCGACAGCAACCCAGAGCCCAGATGGGAGACAGCAGGGTCAGACTGGGATCACAAATCCTTCAAACAGCTAGAAAGAGTATGGTGAGTATATCTGAACTGGATAAATAAGAAATTTTGACTATTTGTGGAAATATTGGGATACAGGCCCTGGAAAAGCAAAATCATTGGAAAACCTAAGTAAAGATAATAAATCAATTCAGAAACACTATAACAAATCTCAAAACTTCAAAATATCTTCCATAAATTGCAGATTTGCAAACTCTGAGGCATCGATTAACCAAAGAATGAAACAACAAGATGCATTTATCCCACCAGTACAGGTTACGGATTAACCTGCAGGAAAGCAGCTCTGTGGAAAGGGACCTGGGAGTCCTGGGGGACAACAGGATGACCATGAGGCAGCAATGTGCCTTTGCGGCCAAGAAGGCCAATGACATCCTGGGGTGCATCAAGAGAGGTGTGGCAAGCAGGTCGTGGGAGGTTATCCTCCCCCTCTACTCTGCCTTGGTGAGGCTGCACCTGGAGTACCGTGTCTGGTTGTGGGCTCCCCAGTTCAAGAAGGACAGGGAACTGCTGGAGAAGGTACAGCAGAGGGCTACAAAGATGATTAGGGGACTGGAACATCTTTCTTGTGAGGAAAGGCTGAAGGACTTGGGTCCTTTTAGTCTGGAGAAGAGAAGGCTGAAGGGGGATCTCATAAATGCCTATAAATGCTTAAAGGGAGGGTGCCAGGAGGATGGGACCAGTCTTTTTGCAGTGGTGCCCAGTGATGGGACAAAAGGTAATGGGCACAAACTTGAACATAGGAAGTTCCATCTAAACATGAGGAGGAACTTCTTTCCTTTGAGGGTGGCAGAGCACTGGCACAGGCTGCCCAGAGAGGTGGTGGAGTCTCTGACTCTGGAGACATTCCAAACCCTCTGGGACGCCATCCTGTGCAACCTGCTCTAGGTGACCCTGCTCTGGCAGGGGGGTTGGACTAGATGATCTCCAGAGGTCCCTTCCAACCCCTGTGATTCTGTGATTCTGTGATATGTCAGAGAACTAGTGACCTATTCTAAAATACTTACAATGTGAATGAAAAGATAAAGATAAAAATAAAAATGATGACACAGGGGCAAGAGATGAGGCACCTTGCTATGAAAAGGACAGCCTCCAGTTTTTGCCTCAGTGACTCTAACATGGATAGAATAAAGGTAGACCCAAATTGAAAGAAATGTCTTGCAGTGATGTTTGTGCATGAAAAGTTCAACCAGCCCTTTCAGGAGCAGGAAGCCGTTCAAGTAGAACATGACTATAAATCACTGGAGGGCATTTCTTAAAAGCCACTACAAGCTGCTCCAAAGTGCTTTCAGCCCACGCTCTGAGAGTGCAGCACTATTATTTTAGACATATGCTGCAAGAAAGGGACCGCAATTACTGACAACTTACCCAGGGAAGAATCATAGCATTAAAGGAAAGACAAGTGAATATGAATTCGAAGCTGTAACCCTTGCAGAAATATAAAAACCATAAGAACACTGAGACAATAAATTTTCGTGTCCCTTTTAAGAAAAGGTCTGGAGAAAATCATGTGAAACACATAAGGCAAATATTTACAAATATTCATAACATTTTTCCCTCAGGCTGTTTGGTCCCACAGAAAGAAGCCCCAGCTTCTTCTGCAGTGTGCCAGAAAGACTGACATGAGATGAGTATCCAAGAACACGTCAAACTGTACTTTGCAGTCAAACTGTAATGTCCAGACTTGAAAGAAGTTTTCCATTCCAGAATACAGGCCTGTACTTGGAAAGCTTAGGCACCTTGTGTTTCAGCAAACAGTCCTGAAGATCTCTGAGATCTGGTGAGCAGATGTGAAACACATAGGAGAAGGCCAGGCAAGCCACAGAAGTGAAAATAAAAATGTACAGGTCTCCTCGCGGTCCTTGGAGTGAAGGGAAAATAGAGCTCCTGATCACAAACCACTCATTACAGTAGACTGATTTCTTGACTGCCTCAGTGACAGGTGAAGCAATGAGCTTTTAAGTACAATTGTTATCACAAAGTATTATTTCAGACAATGGCAACAAATGAAAATAGGAACCATTCAGGGCCAGACAAAATGTTCATCTAACTCCTACTCCTACAGGGTCAAGAGGAAATAGTTAGGGATGTGTAAAAGACCGGGACAAGCACAGAGGTAATTCCCCAAAATGTCCTTTCACTTTAATATGGCCTGGTACTTCCTAAACCAGAAGTGTTGTTTTGGTTTATTAGCTTCCAAAGAATTTTTCTTTCCATGCGTTTTTCTTTACAGCTGGAAGATTCAATCATTACTTTTCATTATGCAGCATGCCTGTGTGTATTTGAAGTGTATTATCTTTTCATTTCTCCATCTATTTTCTTTTAAAAGCTCTTTCGGCACTTCAGTGTTTTCTACGGTAACTGCCGTTGGTCTCACGTGAACTTTCTCATGTGCACTCAAACCTTTCTTGAAGTACAGTGACCCATACTGACACCATATTTCATATGAGGCTTTACTGGTGTGCCATAGACCAGAAGATTAACCCAATATGTTTTACAGGTGAAATGTGCATTTCTCAGAAACTCAGAATAGCACAGAGACAGAACAGCTGGAGTTTTGTTGGCTATGACATTGTTTCTGTGAGAATGAAAACATATTTCTTTCTCTTGTGCCAAAGCATTGCGGGGATGCTATACAAAGGAGGGCTGATTTCACTGGAGGTTATACTTCTGCTGCCTTTTATCTACTTACAGTGAAGAAAATAGTTCCTGCATGGTGCAAAGTACCAGCAGCATTGTAAAGTCATCCCCTACTTCTCTGCGTGACTGTTAGAAGCTGTCGGTTACGTAAGGCATGAACACTGAAAAGTCAGTGCTTACATGTCAACTTAATAGACAGCTAAGAAATATCTTGTATGAAGAGAAAGATTTAGTACATCGCTGAAGAACAATGAGCTAATGAGTCATGGATGTCCTGCGTGAAATGCCTTAAGCCTATTATAAGGCTTATCCCATTCTAACCCCAAATTATCTCACTAGGTCTGACTGTGGGAACGGGGGAGATGTTTGCATATTCATCTCAGAATTTTCCATCTGTGTGATGCATAAGTGGGTTTGCGGGGACAAGAGAAGAAAAAAAAAAATCATCTAATTTATAGCTGTAGCATTCAGGGATGCAATTAATTTTCTCAGCACTGCTCATTTCTCCTGCGGCAGAAAGCATGCACAGCCCTCTGTGATGTTGTGCACTCCTCATGAAGGACTTAGACATTTCATTGATCCTTTTGTTAGGGGATCTTCACAGTTTTGGAAGTCCTTTAAATTTAACAGGTAAAAATCTCTTCCCTGTCACTTCCTCTTTGTCCTGCTCTGGAGGCAAAAAGAAATCCAGATTGGCTCTGGGAAAACTCTCACAGCAGAGCAGCGCTAAAGTGCACAGCTTTCTGCTCCTCCTTACAGCTCGTGGGCTTGTTCTGCTTTTCTCTATGAGCTGGTCCAAAATCTGGGAGATAAAAGTGCGGGGCAAAGGACCCCAGTCTTACCCTGAGTGTTCAAGGAGACAGAGAATCTGGGTTTCACTGGCAATTTTTATCATGCCCTGTTATGTCTCTGGTTTCATCTACACTTTCCTAAAAATCTCACTTCGGGCATTGAGACTGCCATTCGAGAGCATCTCTGCGTACCCACCCTGATCACCCCAAAGCCTTTTAGCCTGCAGCCTTGCAGACCCACTGGTACCTCTGTGCTGGCTCCCCTCAGCACTCAGCAGTCAGCCGGAAAGCAGCAGCTGATGAGAAGATAACAGCAGCAAGTGGTGGAGCTGCTGGTGGCATCTTCCAGCCCTTAACCAGGTCACTCCCAAGACCCAGATCATGATCCAACCATGGGTAATGGGGATTTGCAGCCAAAACAGTTCCCCAGGTCCTGCAGACATCGCTGCTGGACAGTGAACTGGCTTGGAGGATGATAGAAATGATAAGAAGATTTCTGCAGTGCAGGGGGAAAATTGTTTGACTTTTGAAGCTCCTCATCAAAGGAACCTGAAGCACTTTCAGCGTTTAATGTCTTAACAACTCCATATTAGCTTCTTCAGTACTGAAGAAACATGAATTCTTTTCTCATCAGTTTTGCCGTGTTTGCAGTTCTGAGTAAGTCATTACTACCTCTTAGCAATTACAGTGAATTCTACATTTCCACAGCATTTTTTATTTTGACCTTACTTATTTTTTTCAGATGGGAGTATCTTTACTAGTGTATCTTCCCTGAAAATGCAGGTTTTGGTAACACATTAATAAGCACATAAATGTCCACGTAACACAAGAAAACTCCCAAATAAATTGGAATTAAGCTCTTCCCAAGTTTCTGGATCTACGAATGTGCTTTTCATCTGTAGCTCTTGACACACTTGACAAATGCATTTGTGTGGACAAGCTGGAGATCACAGAACAGAATCCCATGTTTATGATACAGAGTTTGCAGATGGAAAAAAGTATTGGACTCCTGAATTAAATGCTGTTCACATTTCAAAAAAATAATTCTATTTTAACACAAATGCAGTTTTGAATTTCAGAATCTTCTAACATTTATATTTCTTATAGCAAAAACATTAATGTTAATAGAGAGATTTTTTGTTATTTTTTTTTCTAATTGCCCATGAAGTCTTATACCTGGTCCTTCTAGCTCTGTTGTTAAGTATATTTATTTTCAGGTTGGTTTCCCAGGACCTGGCAGAAAATGAGGCACAGAGCTTTAAACAAGCAAGAATTATTTACAGACAAATTCCACTTTACTGTCAAAGGTGAACAGAGAAACTCTACGACTCTGATGATGTAGAATACCTGTGAACAGCTGCATGCAGTTAAGCAACTGTACAAGAGGGACTGACTCTTTTGTCTATTCAAGAAATTCACTGTGTCTGTTTTATTCACCAGCAGTTTAAGAATGCAGAATGATTGTCACTTGTTTTCCTTGGTGGACTCAGCTGATGAAATAAGAACAACTAAAGCAACTGCTTACACGCGCATTGGTCTGAACTGCCTCTCAACTATCATACTAATGCATTTATAGAAAAAGAAGGCAGGGGGAGGGATCTATTTTTTCCACAGTTGCTGCTCTCTCCAAGCTTTTGATTCATCTCTAAGGAAGATGTCTGCGCCTGTTTCTGTTTTACATTTCCTGGGACCTTGTGGAAGTCTGACAAGTGGCTCCTCTCTCTACAGGGCAGGTATCCAGCCTTCCAGCTTTCCAAGCGGTTCTCAGGGATGAGCTGTACCCTGTTAAAACACCTCCACACACTGGGGAAAGGATGGATTAACTGGTGACTAAGGAATACTGGGGTCCCAAAATTAAAGCAGTCGTCCTTGCCTGGGGACACGGTCATTCAAAGCAGCGGTTTCCTTTCTTTGCAGCCACGTAACATCTCATCTTCCCACACATGGCTCCAATCTCTCTGCTGCTCACTTACCTTGAACTTCGTGTCCCTTTTTCCTCTGCCTTAGCCCTGGCATGTTTTTCTCACCCTCACAGATAAAAATGTCCTATGCCTTCCTCTAGGGATTTGATCACTCATATTATCCAGAAGGCTCCCCATCCTCTTCATAGCTGAACTGATCTCTGAAATACTCACGCCTGGATCACAGACAGGTGTCTGATGAGTTCTCCATCAGTTCTTCAGTCTTCTTCTAAGTCTGTTTATACATTGGCTATTGAGCTGGAAACTTCTCAGGGCAAGCATCTGCTTTTCCTGAATGTCTGGGAAATGTTGATCACTTCATGATCTCACCTGCTATGTCTGTGTAGCTCTGAGTAGTTAGCCACATATTGAAGTTTCTTTTGAGTCACCTGGGCTCCTGAAAGCACTGCAGAGCAAGGTCCTTGCTTTTGAAGCAGGGGTAGAAATGTGGCGGCAAACTTACGTGCCAAGAAATGGGGAGGAAACTCTGTAAAGTGTACTCATGAGGTTGGGTTTTCGTATCGAATGCCACCCGCATTGCACAGAGACATTTTAGACTAAGGAAGGAAATACACAGGAATGGGGCAATAACCCAAAGCAGAAAATTTTATAACCACACTGTCTATAAAAATCCTCCAATAAAACCATCACTACGGCTTCATTCACTTCAGCTGGGACCTTTCTTGTCACAGCAAGTTTCATCACTCAGAGAAAATCTGAAGGAACCTGACTCTGGCCTTATACACAGGGACACTTGTACTAGGAGCACCTTTGTGCCCAGTTAGGTTATTTATTCAAACAGTAAAATAAATAGCCCAGCCCAGGATATTTAGGTGCTGCAATGAAGCTTCCTGTACAGTCTAAGGAATGAGAGGCACTTCCAGAGAGAAGATCCCCACATTAGGCTCTGAAGAGCCCAGGGATTCTTTGCTTCTGGTGGGGATGCCTCAGCTAAACCGGACTAATTTGGGCCTCTGGGCCCAATCAAAACAAATTACAGAAATTAAAAATGTAAATGTCATTGAAGACCTCTCTTCACTTTTACACATACATACTGTAAGTATCCAGCATATTTAGATCAATGCAATTTTTGCATTACAGAGCCTTGTACACATACTGTAATTCCAGTAAATTAGCGGCCCTCAGATTAAATTCTTTCCCAGGCAACAGAGACTGAAAATGGTGCCCATTCTCCTGAATACAAACCTTAGCTTGTATTATCAGAGCTTTTCTAAGCTTTTACAAAAACTTTGATGAACTTCTAATGCACTTTTGCAAGATCTTGGCTCAAACAATCTACAATCAGCTATTAATTGATACAGATTTTCAGAATACTTCTGTGTTGAGCACAACACCACATCAAAGTCTGAAACTTTTCATTGTAACTGGAAAAAAAAAGATTAAAAAATTCTCTGCACTTTGTATCTAGTATAGGTCACAGGTTTATCTAATAGAAAATAATAGAGTGGTGTACGGTGGAAAAGTTAGGTCAGTCACTCTATAGTAAGTATCATGGCGCTTTGATGCTTCCAGCTCTGTCCTTCTTGATATTGTCAACAAACCTCATTTAAAATTATCATGGCAGCTGCATTTCCTTGTGGAATGTAGGTATAAAGTACCAGGTTGCTCTCAATCACCAGCACATATGCATTCCAGCATCACTATCGCTCATATTTCACGGAGCTGTATTGCTTTTTCTCTGACGGGGTTGGCAGGTGAGCAAAGCTACAGCCGCCTGGCTTGGACATCTTACCAACCAAAGCCTGGACAGTGAAGCTCTCAGTTCCATGATGAATGAAGCCTTATCACTGTCTGTGTCATTCAGAAAATACAGCCGACACTCTGTTCTATCCTTACTCATCAGGTGTAATTGCTTAGTGACTAAAATCGGAAACTAAATCCTACATCTATGTGCATGTATATACATATATAAAACTCTTCTACAGTTCTCCAGCTTTTGTCCAGTTTATTGCTCTATGAAAATTTCCTGCCTTTGTTAGAAGGTATAGTGAGCCCTTAATAAATAATCTTTATTTTGCTTTTTACTTCTAGGGAGTGATCTCCAAAGAGCAGTGACACTGTAGCAATATTTTCACCCTATATTAAAGCCACCAGCCAGGTATCTAAAGAAGGAGCCCAATTTTTTTAACCACTTCTGATAATATTGAAGTTCAAAGGATCGAACAAACAATGAAGAAGGGAGAAAAGTCTGGATCTCACATTCAGGCTTAACACAGCTGAAGAAAACCCAAAGAAGACAGAGCAGCTGCCAGGAATGTCTCCTCCCTCCTCCCCACATCACCCCCAAAACCCCACTGCTGTCAGGGACACTGGATTCTTTGTCTAGTTCACCCTGCTTGCTTTCTTCCACGGCTGTTGCAGCCAGGCGAGCATTTCTGAAGCCGAAGAGCTGATGAGACTGTCGTGGGCAAGAATAACATTTGAGCTGTGTGAAGCTAAAGAATCAGGAAAGAATCTGCACCCTAAGGAAAGTTTGTTATTGCGGCTTGCACACAGCTGGAAAATCCCATCCCTCTGGTAGCTAAAACAGTTTAATTAGCCCTAACCTGGGCTGTTATTACACTGGTCCTTGACGAAACCGTTTCACAGCATTTTCCCCTCTGTGTTTACTTTAGTGCATTACTGCTAGGAGGAGTATTTTTAAAGCATTTAGGGTCAGCTGCCTGTTCCTCCTCTCCAGCCTCTGAGGAATGCTGAGTAAGTTGTTCTTATCTGCTAGACTCATATTACTGCTGCCGCGTTACAGCAATTACTGTGTAAACTAACGGATCCCGCTTAGGCAACTCAGGCTCATATTTTACACAGATCTAATGAGGGAGCAAACCAAAACTGCCAAAATGTAATTTTCATTAAGAAATCTGTCTACCATCAGAAGCTCATCCTTTAGGAAGTTGGTGGGTCTAGGGAAGAACCATCAGGCTTTTCATCTGCAGGTCACTGGTGCTGCTTGTGCCACCACCCCGTTGCTCCCTGATAATGTGAGTCCAACACTCCCTGCAACAGGTGGTCGGGCCAAAATCACTGGGAAACTGCTAACGACAGCCTCAGCACATAGATTAAAGACTTAGCCTCTCCCCCAAAATACTCAGCCCACGAGGTTAGAGTTCAAATTGATTAGGAAGGAGTTGAGAAGAGATCTGGATAAAATTGTTCTGTGGATACAGAGGGGATTTTACTTTCCAAATATTATTAATTTAACTCCTTTTACTTAGCACCTGTGCACAAACATGTTTATTGATGCCAGTTTGTACTGCGCTTTAGCAGTATATGTAATCAAGCCCTAAGACTGCTTTGAGCTTCCCCATCCTTTTTTCCTGTTAAAGCTATAATACTGAATGAGAATCAGTTTAATATATTTTGAGAAAACCATAATTTCTCAGAGCGACCCCCTCTAATGTTATATTTGCTTTTGAGTGAAGGGACAATAACAGACGAAATCCACTCAAAAGTTATTATTTTGGTAAAAGCTATTGGAGCCTCTGAGGTTCACAAAACATGTTTATAAGTCGAGCCACTCCCAGCTCATCCATATGGAAGCAGAACGACTTTGTAGGTACTTCTTGTAGTTTTATTAGAGCTTTTGTAAAGTCAGGAGCCTACGCAGAGTTTGAATGTGAATTTGGAGTGCAGTATTTATCAGGCTGTTTGCTTGGGTATTTGAAAGATGCATATGCCCCATTTTAGAGAACTAAAACCAGGGTTTGAGGTATTGCACTTTGGATTGTTCCTCTTCAAATCTTATTTAAATGGTAACCGGTACCAAACAACCAGGAACAACAAAAAATACAGATCTCTTCCCTGCTGTCCTTGGAGCTGCAGGAATTGGGATGTACCGCGTTGGGTTGCTTCATCTCTGATCACACCTTTTGCACCAATAATCATTGTGGACACCTCCCCGAAAGCCTTTACCTGTACCTTGGTAAACCCTCATCTTTCTGGACCTGTGGCTCAGACTCCTCTTTGCTGCACGGGGTATCGCAAAAAGAGTAGAGTCCCTTTCCTGACGTAGCTGCTTCATTATTCTCTCCTGTGCTTCCCAGTGGAGCAGGGCATGCACAGCCACATCCGTAGTCCAAATTCTCCCTTTCTTAGAGACACTCCACTCGCTACCTTTAATCTTTACCCAGCGATCACCCCCACGCCATGCAAGGTGTTGTTCGTGCTGGTTTCGTGTTGGCTGTGTGGGGACAGACAAATGGTAGCCAACCAGGCACACAGTTGGAAAGCCATAGTCAAACGATGCTCAATTCCCTAGGAAATCTCCCAGAAATTTTATGAACAAGCAAGATGAGTTTATTGTAGTTTAGTACTTGAGACCACGTGGCCGAGAAGCTTCTGAAATAGTCTGAGAGTAAATTTTGTATTTCATATGGAAAGATGGTCTGAGTCAGTCAAAATACACTGCACCTCATGGTAATTCTTAACAAAGCCCTAACAAGGCAGTGAATAGTCTACTTTGTTCAGCTTAGTTGTCTGTAAAGTACTTAGGCATTTTTAGAGGAAATGCAATGCATTGGCCCTAAAATAGTATGTGTCATCTGATTTAGCAGAGCACATAAATCACTTTTGGCAGTATAAGTTTGCACCACAATAACATTACAGAAAATGGGATTTTTGTTTTTAAAAGTAGAGATTAAAGATCAGCTGAGCAATTAATAAAGGTTATAGCTCCTTTATATATCAGTGTCAAGCACTTAATATATAGCCACCCATGGTAATTTATTTATGGGGCAGCTGGCATTACCTAAACTTGGGCCTTGGATACCAGCTGAACTACATGCTTAAGTCTTTCATAGCATCCAGATACTGACATTTTCAATTGCGTCTTTGCAATACAAGAATGAACAGATTTCTTCCTCCTTTATATTTACTAAAAAGTTCAGGGAAATAGGCACAGCGTGATGTTTTCAGTAGACTTTTTGCAAAGATAAGAGAAGGTAACATGACATAGATCGTCACTCTTTCTCCCTGTAACCTGGCAAGGACGTGGTCAAGAGACAGATAATTCAAACATTACCAACTCCCAGACAGAGCCTGGAAACTAGAATTAAGGCTGGAAACAGTCCTGAGCCATCAATCTTTGAATGCATTCAGTATCCAAGGACTCTACTTTCCAGTATGTTTATATTCTTCATCCATCTAGGCTCCATCTTTTTATTAAAATGCTAGTTAAAATTTTCTTATTATTGATGAATGTTAGCAGATATTAGTAGACACAACAATACAAGAGCATCGTGTTGATTTGTGACAACTTTCTTTCAATATTGAGTATATATGTTACAAAACTGAGATGAATGTTGTTTTTTCTGCAGAGCTGGAGAAGAGGAGTAAGAGTTATTAAGACCATTTATTTCAAAAGGTCTGCAACGGAAACTGAAACTGCTCAGTGCTGTATTTCAGAAACCTTGATGGACCATATTCTTCTAAAATTCCATGTTGAAACATAATTGTTCACAAACGTTATTACTTTCCTGCATATTGTAAGATAGCTATTTCTGCTGTTCTGCTCAGTCTGGCAGTCTTTCACTTTGGGACCTGCAACCTGTTGGTTTGGAAACTGAAATTATTACCATGCTGCTTCTTTGTTTTTAGGGCATATAGTCAATACTGAAGCTCAGAAAAGCACTAGTGATAACCCATGTTTTGACACCTTGTCAATAATCCTGGTGTTATGATCAAAAGGGTTGTAGTGGGACTTATAACCTGTGTCAGACAAACAGAGAGACTGACCTTATTGAGGGCAGGGTGAAAAAAACCAGTTAACTTTTATTGCTAGGAAGTAAGCCGAAGACAACAGATTGCTTGGCAAAAACACACTAAAAAGGGTAAAGTGAACAGATTTTCTGAAGTGTACAGTCAACAGGTTATTAATGGGAGAAGTAATTAGTCATTAGATACTTTCAAAGCAAAGTGAAAATAAAATCTTCAGAGATTTATTAAATATTTAATTTTAACTGTTTTGTCTGTCTTTCACCGCCACTATCACATCCCACAAGTCTTTAAGGAATACACACGACAAAGCCTTATTAAAAAATGATCCATGTTTTGTACTTGTGTATTAATATTTAAGCCAATTTCAGCCAGCACTGAAAAGACATCAGCCCAAGTAGACAGGACATGAGCTGTTAGAAATACCTCCACAGAAACCAGGGGATTCATGGAAGCCAGGTATAGGAATAATAGAAAACCTTTTATTTTTACATTATTTTATATTATATTTGTATCCACATCCGCCTCATAAGCCCTCGTGTACCTCAGAGTGGAAAACTCTTCTTCGATTTTCACGAAGGATGAACTTGGAGCCAGCGTTGTTCCATGGTGGGCACCGGGGAGGGGATTTGAGTTTAGGCTACTTGAGGCACCATCATGCCGAACTCGGCCCCTCACAAGTGCTTGTTTGTTTTCACTGCCTCCATAGAGCACAGCCTTTTGAATCACACTCCTGTGGTCTTTTGAATCACAGCTTAATTAAGATGTCTAAGTAGCCTGAGTAGACAGTACAAATAATACATTATACCCCATCATAATTCCTCGGAATATTACAGCAATTTAATTCCAGTTCACCCCACCCTTGTTATACTTGGCTAAAAATAATCTTTTTTTCATTAATAAGGGAATTTACATGGAGTTTTTTGTGTCTGGCTAGGGTTTTTTTTCTAGTGAATAGCATGTGATACTTAAGGTCTCATTCTATTTCAGTAACGTGCTTGAAAGGCATAGTAATTAGTCAAACAGAAATCACATAAAAGGAAATTAAATAACACACAAAGAGAACAGATATCTCATGGCAGCACTATTAAGGAACTGTTTCTCACATGAGAAAAAGGCCATATAAAAGGAAAATGTGAACCCAGGCTGGATCAGGCAAGGTGATTTCAGTGGAGACGAGGAAGCACCGATGACAACATCCAAGACACTAAGAAAACCTTATTTGGAATATTGGGTCAGATTGATTTGAGGCAAAAAAGTCAGATTGATTTGAGACAAAACAGTCATGAATATTGGGAAAAGCGGAGCGAAATGCTGCTAGGGAGATCGGACTCTGTCTCACAAGAGTAGGCTGAAAGGCAATTCCTTGTTGATCTTAAGAAAAAAAAAAAGTCTGAGTGCAGCATGATTTTCCTCTATAAATATACTAGGAACAAACAGAAAATGGGAAGAAGAAGGATTTAAGCTATAAAACAAAGCCAGCCCTCTTGGAAGATCAGTGCAGATGGGGTCCGATACTCCACATTGTGTCCTCTAGCTGGAAAAAAGTAATCAGCCCAAATATTTCTGACAGCAGTGTTGCCTAACCGTGCTGCTTTCAGGAGAAAGCCAGGCAGGCAAATTGCCAGGGCCACTTCAGCGTTCCTGGGCAGGGAACCAAACTGCATGCAGACAGCACACCCAACAGATTCCTCTCTGCATCCATTTTCTTCCAGAAAGCCTGCTTTCTGCAAAATGTTGCAAGCTTCAGTTTTTGTAAGCAGACTTATTTTTTTCAAATATGACAAACAAATTCATTGCTTCAGAAGACCAGTGGAAGTTTTGTCAGCGATTTACTGCGGAAGAGGTAGAAAAGGAAATCCACCCGCCAGTTGCAAACTTCTCTTTTAAGATGATAGGCTGATATCAGTAACCTCAATTCATACTGAAAACTTATGGGGCTCTGACAGACTCAATTAAAGCTTACTAAAACCGACAACTACTATTATGCACAGCTGCCTGCAATACATAGATTAGCTCTCATTGGCCTTGGAATACCGCATTGTGTGCAGAAACCTGCTGCTTATGTAGAACTAAAATTATATGATCTATCAGATCTTCCTGCATAATTATACTTCAGATGATTACACTGAAAGTGAAATCATAGAGAGGCAGCTAGGTAAACATTCAGAATAGCATTTTTATATGGAATTATAACTACGTGTTGTCATCCACTACAAAACATACAGTATCCATGTAAAACGTAGGGCTAGACAAAGAGTATAAAAATACTTTGTAAAGTTGTACAAGTAAAAGAAAAAAATTGCCAGACTTCTGGCAGACGTATGCCCTATTCATTATTTGTTATACTAAAGTATCACCCAGTCTATCAGTAGAACTATTTGTGAATCTGAAAAGTTCCACGAAGCTGAGCGTAAACCACAATTCGCTCAAATATCTGAGCTTCAAATTTTGTATTGGTCATCTATTGTCTTTGCTTTAAAAAAATGTTATTTGTCCAACAGAAATTCTAAGGAAATCAGAGAAAAAATCTCTTCTTATTCTGGTGGCCATTCACAGGCAAGAACTCCAATGTAGCTGATCGCCACAAGAAAAACGGGTCTGTTTGCTGCAAAAGCCACTTCTTTCAATTTGTGTCTCTGGAGAGACAAGGCCGTGGTGACCCCATCGCCTGCACAGGAGTGGGAGCTGCACGTTCCCTTCTTCTTCCCCTCTACCTCTGCTCAACAACCGTGGTGCAAAAGGACCAAATCTGTGTACGCTACACTGCACCGCAGCGGAGCAGTACCTAATTTAACACATGTAGGCACTCACGTATAGATCATTTAATGAAATGCAATTTCCTTGATTTCTTTATGTGAGCCAGAACAGAGATGAATTGGATTGGGCATCCTCCATTAGCCCGAGTGTTACATCTGATACGTCATTTTACATGAGCGAGGGGTCCCTTGTAGCAAAACCTTGGTAATCCCAGCCACCCAGCAGGCAGAGGTAGATGCTGCGTGATGCTGGCCTGCCCTACGACAGCGGGGACATTGGCAGGCCATGCCGCCGTTGTCCTGCTGGTGGCATTGTGGATATGCGGATGGATATCAGGTTAGTATGGGGTATGCCACTCAGTTTCTGGAAGAAAGAATAAGCATCATCTTCTCTTGAAGGAAACGCCTGCCATCAAACAAAACATCTTGTTAAATGGCTCTTAACCCTGAGTAGAGCAGCAGAAAAAGCCAAAGGGTTTCCTTGCTGGGCTCACCGCAAGCAAGCTGATGGGCACTCCCTCTGCGCCCTTACCAGCGCTTGCGTCTGCACCAGTTTTGGGTTACCTGAAATCCTCTCTTTTCTCATGTGCCTCCTGAGACCGGTATGCTGAAGTCTTTCAGGACAGTGAGTTTACTGGTGTGTTTTCTCTCCTTGATGTTTATTTGAGTCTCTCTGTTTTGCATCCACAGATTGCATAATCTCGTTGAATTTTGTGTACTTTTAAAGAACTTTGTCATGAACTTTGCGTGTTATAAACTGACCTCTGAAAGCCACAGAAATATATTCAGAAATAGGATCAGATTTCATGAGCCTAGGAGATACACTTTGCATATGAGTCTTTACAATGAAAACACCGACAAAAGTAAAGTAATTTAAGTATGGCTCTGAATGTTCTGGGACAGGAAAGTGTTAGAAACAATGTTCCACAAAGGAAACCATTTATGCGAAAGCACAATCTTTGATCCTGCTTATGCAGGAGCTTTCTGGAAAATGGAAATGCAGGAAACCTTGCAACTGAACAAATATTTGAGATTGATGGCACATTTCACATGAAGAGGGAGTCAATAATTTAATCATTCTCTCATCCTTGGCTGAATTTCCTCTCTACCTGTAATAACACTAATGCTGATCCACAATATGCAAGAGGCAGCAGAACAGACTTTGTCAGTAGGAGGACTGTGCAATCAAGTCCCAGGAGTGACGCTTGTCTGGATTTTGATTCTTTAACCTGGCAATCCTATGCAGGATCAAAACCAGATCAGCCTGGCTCCCGAGTCTTCAAGATATGAATTTCCTACATTTGCTGGAGCAAATGCAGTTTCATCAGCTGTATCCAGCACTGAATGTCTGTGTCATTACAGCCGCAGAGAGAGAACTTTTAGTTGTGGATGTTTAGGTCTACAGGAAATGTAAAAACAGAAACTATAATAAATTCCTCCCTTATTAATTGTTTGTGAACATGAAAAATTACTTTAAAATCAGTCTTATAAAGACTTTGATAACTCTCACTTGCCTAGTCTTTTCACATCTAGCAAAATTACTCGTGGAATGCCCTCACATAGTGCAGGAAACAAACATCACACGCTACAATTTAAAATTTGATCCCACAAGTATTAAAAAAAATCAAATTTTCATCAAAAAAGGAACAGTCACAATTTTTAATCCAGCTCTTCCATCTGTCTGTAGTGTCCCATGATCACTGGGTTGCTAATCACTGGGACTCTTACTTTTCTCTTACTGAAATTGAAGTATTTTCATATAAACTGTAAGCACTTAATTAGAAGAGCTGAAACAACCCACCTCTGCTGAGTACCTTACTGCTAGTGTTTACAGTATTGGCTATGAGGAAGGGAATTGCTCCTTACCTGAAACAAAGCAGAGAAGGAATTTGAACTTGGCTTTCTTCATCCTTTGGAAACATGAGGCTCCAGACTGAAAGGAAACATCCCCAATACCTCCTTATCCTGTTTTTTGGAAGTAATCTTTTTTTTTTTTTTTTTTTTGAGTTCCCAGGCACTTTTGTCAAATGCTTGAAAAAGAAACCAAGATTGAATTAAACTTTATTCATCTAGAAATAGGTATGTTCATCCTCCAAAATATAACTGAAGAAATTTCAGTTGGCTGAAATGAATTTGAATTTTACAGTTTGGCTCAATGCAGTAAACCAAGATAATCTTATTTTACTGCATTCTTATTGGTATCTCACTGCTTATAGGGAGTAAAAGCATTTGCAGTGGATGAAGCTTCCAACTGATGACACAGGGAAGAGACGGCGAAAGGAAGGTGAGGCACTGAAGGACAAAGTGGTTCATGCAGCTGAGTTGGAAAGAGGGCTGGAGAGGGAACCCAGTTTTCTTCATTCCTATTCTAGCACCTTTCTCGATAGAAAATCTTAAAAACTTTGCCTCCTCTGCTGGAGAAGTGGGCACCCCTGAAAGCAGTGAGTGGATCAGAATCAAAAAATATCAGAACCATTTTTTAAGAGGAAAAATGCTATTTAGGCCCTCTGCTGTTTAGGTCTAAAACATACCTATAAAATGTATTTTTCCTTTTTCAGTCATTGGTATAATCTTTTGTAGAAATATTGATCTCCAACAAAAGACTTCCATTATAACTTAAGTCTGTTAAAGTCTCCAAAACTTATATCTGTGACAGATGCAGTTGCTCTCATGTTTGACTATTAAGTGTCAGAAATAAGATTTTCTAATGTGTCTCTTTTTTTTTTATGGGGGAGCAGGCTAGTCCCTTTGTGTGACGTACAGTTAAAGAAACTGGTAAAGTATTATGAATCTGTGGAAGCAGTAATCAAGAATGATTTCTAGTCATTTCGTTTTTTTCCTGTATTAAGTGTTAGAATCACCAACGAACAGAGATTCAAAGGTGTTCATCAGCCATCTCAAACATCAGCTAATTTACATGAAATTCTGGCTGTTTACACGGATATATTGGGAGACGAGTGATTAATGCTAGTAAGCTAGGCAGGTAATTTAATTAGCTGGTAAGAATTCTGTCTTGAAATGTCTCATTAATTTGTTGTGAGCAGCTATCTCCAAAGTGTATCTATTAACACTACAAAAGAGTATATTCAAATGTGACACACACGCAGAACCCAAGGCACTTACAGCTAGAAAACTGCTTTCAATAACTCAATTGGGGCTGGAAAATGCTTTTATTTAGTCCTTGACAGTCCAGTGTGTTCAGTACCTTTTAGATGTCAGCAATTCAGCAGAGAGCAGCTCCGGAGGGGTCACCGCTGAGCAGGGGTGTAGGAAGGAGCCTTGGATGCTCTGCAGGAGACACACAAAGACCTCCTCCTGCCTCCAAAATCATGCCTGAAAAGAAATTCATCACAGTGATGCCAAAAAGACCCTACTGCAGAGGGCAAGTGTGTTGACAGGTAGAGGGAAGAGGGCAGATTTTTCCTCACAGTTTGGGGTTCCCAGAAGAGGCCAGCAAAGAGCCAGCAGGCCCCTTCCTCGGACCCGACCTATTCCCTGCACCAAAAGAAAACTACCGCTCTGTGCCTTAGCTTCACCATGCAGACAGGTATTGAGATGACAGGGTCACCCAGCTGACAGCTCACTCTTACGCTGTTTTTTCCCTTCCTTCTAAGTTACTGTAATAGCCAGAAACTGTTTTGCTGTTTCATCCCTTGGAGGAACAACACTGAGTACCAGGAAAAAGTGAGAAAAAAGCTCTATGGGCTGCTTTAAGTGAGTTAAGCTGCTTCTGAAAGGAAAATAAACATATTTTGACCTGACAAAAGCAGCTTTAACGGATCAAGGGATTTATAGATTTAGGCTATGTCAAAATTGTTAGGCAGATAGCTGCTGCGGTGTACAGCAGCGCTCCCTCCAGCCTACGCACCAGCTTCCTTCTCTGCGGGAAGAAGCAGGACGAAGCGGGGTGATGCCTGCTTCGCACACACCTGGATACGGCCACGTGCCAGAAGGCACGTGTAGGTATCATGGTCAAGCTGTCATTTCCAGGAGTAATTGAGCCAGCTTCAGAGGGGTGTTACGATATTGCAGCCCCTCACAAGCGGCTAGCTGGGTCCGGAGGCTGTCCCTGCTCCCTCCCTCGGCAGCGCCAGGGACAGTGTGGCCCGGGCACATGGTTGGGTGGCCACACTCTCTGCTGCACGGCAGGAACCTACTTCTGGCAAGCTCTGCCATGAGCCACGGACAAGCTCAGGAGGCAGCTAAGCTCCGTCTAATCCCGTGAAGAGTCTGCTCTGCCATACCAGGAGACATTTACGGGGACAAGACAAAGCGGTTGTAACTGCCTGGCGTTAAAAATCTGATCTAATAGTGGGTGCCCATTAATTAAGGATCTAAATCAGCAGAAACAGAGCTAGGTTTGATCGTCTCCTCAGCCTGAGGGGTTTCAATTATGTGATTTTTGCGGCTCCTACAAATGTACCATTACATATGACCTATCTCTTCTGTTGCTGGTAGGTGTTCTCCCACTGGGTTACCCTTCAGACCCAATGTCCAGAATTAACCCAGCCAGGAAAAATCCTATTAACTGCAGAAACCTGCCTATGGCACCAAGCTCCACATATTCAACAGGCACCAGTAGGACATTGGGTCTGGAAACTGAGACACCATCCACTTTATATAGGATCAGTTAGAAACACTTCTGTATGATTTAGGAAATGCTTCACTCCATCCTGACCTGGACCTTTGGCCAGAAAGAGATACTCCAGTAGAGGACTCCAAAGTCACAGACACTCCAGACAACACCCAGATTGTTTGACTGCCATCACTGCCAGCATCACACAGAGCCAGGGAGACAGCCTGGACTGCCCAGACTCTCTCCTGTGCAACCGCTGTTACAGCACAAGGTGTCGCAGTAGTAAAAGATGGTACTCATTGCAATAGTTGGGAAACTATTCCCAACTGGTTCAGACCAGCCCTGCTCCCAAGTGGAAACACTGTACAGATGACCGATCTCATGGCAAGGAGGAAGGATGAGGTGCCAGCACTGATACCAGGGGCTGGGAACAGGGTAAGTGCTTCTTTCTGAGAAGTGTAAAATGGGATGCTCAAAATTACATCAGCCACAGACAAACATGCCTCCAGCAATTATACATTTTATGGCAGAACTCCCCTCTCAATTGCCTCCGGCTGTTACATATACAGCTAAATAGGATAATTTGGCTGTCTCATCTTTACAGAGGCACATATAACAAAGTTTAGTCCAAAGGCAGATGTGTCATATTATATAACAACTATTTTATCTGACAGGTTAATACAGCCAAAAATGTCAACTCCTCCACCACACACATATGCAGGAAGGGAGGGATCCCACTGATGTTAATCTTTGCTAATAGAGCTACAGCACAAGTAACTTAAATTCACAACACTGAGGCTAGATGCACCTTAGTTACTTCCCCATCTGCTTAGGTTTTCAGCAAAGGTCATTGCTGCTATGAAAAGTCCTTGAGTTAAAGTCATGCTGACAATTTCTCACCATTGCTATGTCCTGCCTCAGGAAGCCAAGGGCTGCCTCTGCTCTCCAGTAATTGTGCATTTGGGTAGAACCGTACAGCAGCTCCAAGGGTCTGTGCTACGGCCCGTCATTACATACATAGGTATTTTTTTCTGTGCTACGGCCCTTCATTACATACATAGGGGTTTTTTTCTATATGACCCAGAGTCATAGTCTGATCTAAGTCTGTCATGCCAAAAACACTCAGAAAAAAAATAAAGCAGGGAAAAAATAATACTTAATGAGCCAAGAAAGTGTCTGTGACCTTCTGGAATAATTTATGAAGTCCAATACATGGGTTAACCTCTCTGGAAGTGTCTAACTACTGGAAAAATACTGAGATCCTTAGAACCGACTTCTCTTTTCCCTCCTTTCCCTCACAATGGCTTGATCAGTTTTGGGTGCCCAGCACTGCTCAGGCTTAGCTCTGTTCTAGGCAGGTGAATAGCTCTGTTTATAAAATAGGATAAACTGTACATATTACTATTTGAAGCCAGTTTTCTTTTCCTCTCCCCCCAGCAATGACAGACAGAAAATAAAATTTTGATGAATAAAGTTTCTGATGTCAGAATTCAGATAAATAGAGATGCACTATATTTTAGACCCAAGGAGAAAATGTACTTTCCTTTTAAAAATGTGTTGGGGGGGGATTGATTCAACTAGAAAGCAGGAAGCGTGTTACAATTCAGAGCCAAACGAGCAAGTAGGTGTGACTGGGATATGAAATAGTAGCAACTGCAGCATGGTCCATATGTCAGGACCTGGGGCACGACTGGTTCTCCCAGGCTGGTTTGGAGGGGGTCCTCCCTACCAGACCACTCAGGCAGAGAGCTGCCACACAGGGCACCACCACTCTGATGTCCCGTCTGCTTCAGCTCATAGACCTATGGTCAACTGGGAAAGGACAGAGCAAGGCGGAGCTGGTATTGGCAGGGTCAGGCTCAGGGCAGGGACGCAGAGCAGGGCTGTGACCCTATGGTAGGATGTAGTGCCATGTCAGGCTCTCTGCCCTCCAGCACTGGAGTCACTGTTTTGCCATCCCTCTTTTCCATTCCCCCAGTGCTGCTGTAGATCACTTTTGTTCTGCAAGAGGAAAGGGAAAAACAGGGAAGAAATTATGCCTTTTGAGCTTTTCTAAACCTCCTAAAATTAGTGATGTTTGATGACTTGCTGCACATAAAGTTGTATTTATACAGACACTGCAGTCCTGAAGTGCTTGTGATAGGTGGCATTTAGACTGCAACAAAAGCAGTCATGTACTTAAACCAGAAAACTGTCAAGAAACAGTAGAAAACTACAACAGAAGATTACTTAGAAGAGGGATATAGGTGTATAGGGTGGAGGGGTATCTACACACTCAAGCAGACATGAACACGCACACTTATAAATACATCCATAGCCTACTCAGTTAAGCAAACAATCTGTGACATGATTTTTATTCTGGCAAGAAATCTCTAGAATGGTCTGTAAACTGGAGATGTGGAATTGAGGCTGAAAAATTGCAGATGCTCGAGGGGAGGAGAGATGAGACTCACGCCTTGAGTGAGACGACTCATTGGTAGCACTATTTGCGAGGGAGTCTGCAGCCATTAGACCTTTTGAACAGAAATCCGTATTTCTCAGGACCAGGTTATGACATACTTCTTCAGTACTCTGCAACTAGTACTGCACGCTTCAGATAACTGCAATAAATGTACTCCTCGTTAAGTGACACCTCCCAACATCCTGACTTTCCTCACTGATTTTCAAGAAAGGATCTGAATTCACCCTGGTAAAACAGAGGAGGGGATCATGGTCTGGCGGCACTTTTACGGTCAGTTTTGCAGTAAGCAATGTCCTGAGAGCCAACTGATTTAATCCATATACTGCACAACGTGAAAGGGTTCCTCAGCAGAGACAGCGAGCTCAGGGACAGCTATCAGCTCTGCCTCTTCACATCACACTTACAAGCACATCTCTACACTTTCATGGCTCCCACCAGGTTTCCAGAACAGCACAACTTTCACCAGTCCCAAACAGGTCTGCTAACGATGCACCTCTGAGAAAACAGGTCTTAGCCATAATGGTTCTGTAGTAGATGACAGAAAAATTAAAAAGCACTGAAAAGTAATTTCCAGCTGGGATCTTCAAAGGATCCTAAGGGGGTTAGGTGCTTGTATCTTATTTAAATTCAATAGCAGGTTGGAGCTACTCTGAAAATCCCAGTCTTAATCATTGAGGTACTGCTGTGAAAACTCTCAGAGTAGTGAGAAAAGGATCCATTTTACCACAGTCTTTTTTTTTAATAGAATTATCCTACAATGACAGTGATTAATAATCATGAGCTAGTAATTAAACTTGTATTTACAGAAAACACAAGGACAAAAATGATGACTAGGGAAACAGTGCTACGAACTGACCCTTCTCCCTTCAAAGAATGTTAAGGGTGCAGCAGACTTTGCACTCACTCCAAGTTAAATATCTAATTACAGATTTCATAGAATCATAGAATCGTTTAGGTTGGAAAAGACCTTTAAGATCATCTAGTTCAACCATTGACCCTACTCTACCAGGTCTGCCACTAAACCATGTCTCTAAGCACCACATCTACACGACTTTGAAACACATCTAGGGGTGTCCACCTCCCTGGGCAGCCTGTTCCAATGTTTGATAACTCTTTCAGTGAAAACTTTTCCTAATGTCCAGCCTAAACCTCCCCTGGCGCAACTTGAACCCGTTTCCTCTTGTCCTATCGCCAGTTACTTGGGAGAAGAGATCAGCTCCCATCTCACTACAACCTCCTTTCAGGGAGTTGTAGAGAGCAATAAGGTCCCCCCTCAGCCTTCTCTTCTCCAGAGTAAACAGCCTTAACTCTTTCAGCCATTTCTCTCATCCTGGAAGCTGTAATGAGAAGACTGCATATCTAACAAGTGAGAAAGCTAGGCAACTACCCTTCTTGAGGGTTTCTATAGGAAAGAGTTCTCAGCAGGAGGACACGCATCTAGCTGATGATGGCCATGAGTCCATCCCTGTGCTGGAAGGTGGTCTGTTAATCACATGTGCCTTGGCTACTGCGGAGTACTGGAGGTCGAGCTCATCTCAGAGGAGGCTGCCCAGGAATTCATGGTTTTGATATTACACTTGCCTTGTCAGGAAGAGCTAGGAAGCTGGATAAGGTCTCTGCGTAGTCTCACCTTCCCATTGTTCGCTCTTTCAGCTGGAGAATGGAGACAGCCCTTAAATTCCCCTTTCTGGCCTTATGTCTTTGCGTGTCTGGGGATCAAAACACTAGTGTGCAGTAGAGGTGTTACACAGATTCATTCTGCGTGTGTTGAGATAAACTGCTGCCAAATGTCAGGATGTCTAAAACAGTAGTAGGGATCTATTTGAAGTCACGAATCGTGCCGGGATTGCTGGGCAGCCTACTCCACCTAGAGAGTAAGTAAACCACAGATCTGATAAGCTTTGTATTACCTTTGTAAAACTTGAACTAGGCCCTGGGGCTGTTTTCTTATTCTAGTGTATTTAAGATTAATAAATCTAGACGTGGTGTACATTTCAGAGATTCAGGGGGCAAATCCTATGTTTGCCAGGAAATATAAATGAAATAAATATTTTGTGAAATAAATATTTTATGAAAGAAACGAAAATAAAATATAAATTCAGAATCTGTATCTCACAGGACTAAAGTATCTTAACATTTATGCTGGAATGACTCTGAGGCCTCCCACATTTCATTTCCCTTGCCTTTGAGCAACATGATTAATTTAAATAGACAAATAAAGGACCAAATGGTAAGTCACAATTCCTTTGAAGTTTAGAGCTAAGTCTGCTGAATCAGTATTAAGCTGTTCCTGCATTTCAATTAACTCTTTGAGAAACCACTGCTTCATGGAGACCTCCTGTAATTACTGATGTGAATGAGTAGAATTCCAGAGGTGATGAAGACCTTTTAGTTAATTGATTTTGAGGCTCCAGCTAGACAGACCATGCAAAAAAGGAGAACACAGCCCTGGAAGTGTTGATAAGTAGCTTAATCTTCAAGGCTTTCTGGTTTTATTTTTAAAAAGAAAGCAATGAATGTTTGTTCTCAGAGTTCTTTTGAGAAGCAGCTTCTGTCATTGAAACAAATGTGTTAGCAGCTAAAAATAAAATCAATGACCTCAGCAGCCTCCTCTAGATGTAATCCTAAAACAGCACTGACCTGAGTCTTTTTATTCACCGATTCTTAATTATATGAAGACTGTCTCTTCCTTATTCTGCCATCAGTGAAGTGAAACAAAACCATTTGCAACTTCTTTTCTATAGTGGATTAGGTTCATTTATTGAAAATTTGAGAGACAACAATTTGGGAGAAAACTTACAGCTGTGAATGATCTTGCCGATGGCGTAGCAGAACATATTGTATGGTGTGGCAAGAGCACTTATCTCCTTTTATGAAATCAAGCATGGATGAGAGCAAGGTTCATGTCCTCTCCAGGGCATCCGAGTTTTATTGTTTCTAAATATGCTGGCAGTGTACTGAAGCATTTACTAGTATATTATGGCTTACATCACTAATATTTTTATAGTACCTTCTCTCTCTTTCTTATTTCCATACCTTCCTAAACTAAAAGGTGAAGGAATTTCAGCAGAGCTTAAAGCACAAATCTTCACAAGTTCCTTGGGGTGTAGATAACTTGGACTTTCGAAACCTGTTTACTAAATTCTCAAATCTGGTATATGTACACCAAATCTTGTGTATGTGTGAGAGGGGGGAACTTTCACAAATCAGTAATTCCAAGCAACAAGCTTCTTTGGGAGTATTATTCATACTTAGATAAAGTTAGAATAGACGGGTTGCTCCTTCTGTGCTTTGATGTACTGTTGTAGATGGGGTTGCCGAAATCACCAAATAAATTTGTACTGTGCGTTGGCAGAATTGCTTCCTTGGGCTCTAGACCCAGCACTACCAGTATTCACCTGTAGAGCTCTTACAGTTTCGTCGTTCTGAGCCCTACCACGCTTCCCGATACAGCTAGCATGAGATCACCCCTTCTCAAGACGCTGACAGCTGTTAACACGGATGGCTGTGAGGACGTGATGAGCCAACCCGCACACAGACCCGCAGGGTATCCTGCTGGCGGGACACATACATCTCGAGTATTCTCATACTCAAGGCTGTCCCTGTGGTATTAGACATGTACATTTGGGCAACGGAGGAGAGTCGCTGTTGTCAGCTTCAGGGCAAGCTAAGTTGCTTTCCAGCTTCCACTGCACAGACCAGATTCCTACTGCCCTGCTCACGCGTGGGCAGCTGCAAGAACTCGCTCAGTGCTACGTGTCCGGATTCAGAGCTGTATCCCTCTTGCGTCTTCAGCTGCTTTCGTGTACACCACCCACCTGGCTAGCTTTAGCTTTTTTGCTCTTGCTTACTCTTCACCTTCTAGCCTTCTTTGGAGTGGCATTTTGTTTTGGAGAAGAAAGCCTTTTATGTTGAAATTGGAATATAAAAGAACTTACAAATTCTGTTTTCACCAAGCAATTCTTTTATGAAAATGTTTTATCAGGCTTTCTCCAACAGTTTTAGTAGAAATCATAAGATACTGTTACGATCTCCTGCCTTGTCATCCAGTCAACACTAAGCTGAAACTATTAATGATGTGGTGAAAAGATAAATTCAGGATATTTTTTGAGAGAAAGCTATGATTTGATTTATTTTCTAATTCATTATAATGAACTGGTTATCTTAGTCCTCAATGAATTGAAGTGACTAAAATTTTTATCAGGACAGTTTATCAAGATCAGTGATAAATAATGTTATTAGACTTAATATTCCAGCCTCATTTGCTTTTCATACAGAAATTCATAACAGCCAATAAGACATGGCTATTTAATAACATTGTGCTAAAGCCATAAACACTGTATTTATAAAGTTGACATGTAATAAAAAAAAGACAAAACCCCATCTTGTAACAGAAGAAGATTCCAGCCAGGCTCAATGAATGCTTAGTTTGGACTCTTTATACTAGAAAACAGTAAAAATATAATAACCTTTAAAAAAAAAAAAAGCAGCATTTGCTGTTTTGATGAAATGTGAAAATGAATAACAATCATTTATTTCTTCCCCTAGGTATCCTTTCTTTCTCCCCCCCACTAATTTCCCTCTCTAGAGGGGCAGTGGAGCGGGTCAAGAAAGGAGAAGGCAAGATGAGAAATGAAGAAAAACCTGAATCACTTCCAAAAAGGTAATGTTTCCAAACCAAGAATTTGCAAATTACTTTGAAGAAATAAAATAAATGTATATTCTAAGCCTGCAAATGAAAACTGTCTCCTTTCTGTGTGTGGTTTTATTTCAGTATTCTGATGTGTTCCAGCTTCTACTTGCTTGGGCATCAGTTAATTACTGGTCCATTAAGTACCTCATACCGTGGTCAGATTTGTTCTTTTATTGAGTAATCTATTAAATAACTGGAGAAAGTTCAGATTATGCAAATTAATTTTATTATCATAGCACTACCAATTCAGATCCTTTACCAGGAAGAAAAGAGCATGAGGAAATATGAAGCGTAACTTCCAGGTCCTTACCAATCTTCCTGCCCCATTTCCCTCCTGGGTTCATAGAGCACAGCCTGATGTACCCATCTGTTTCTAACTAAGTGTTTCAGGATCTGACTTTTACAGAAGGCTTTTGCTACAAGGTTAGAAACATCCTAAAGCTCTAACTCAAACCATACATGTGCTGCTTTTCCAAGAAAATACCAATTCCGGGAACAGAAATTTTATTTCCCTCTTTTAGAGCTGGCTATTGCTTCGATCCCACAAACACCACTGTCAACACATCAAATGTGTCTATATTAGCAAGGACTGATCCACTGACCTTGATAACACCTATGAGCAGACAATTTTTTACAACATAGAATCATAGGACAGTTTGGGTTGGAAGGGACCTTCAAAGGTCATCTAGTCCAACCCCGCTGCAATGAGCAGGGACATCTTCAACTAGATTAGGTTGCTCAGAGCCCCGTCCAACCTGACCTTGAATGTTTCCAGGGATGGGGCATCTACCACCTCTCTGGGCAACCTGGGCCAGTGTTTCACCACCCTCAGTGTAAAAAATTTCATGTTCTGTTCAACATGTGAACCTTAGTGCTGCAAAAGGCGGTATTAAAGGCAGGCAGGAGGCGAACACTCCTCGTTTCTTCTCCCAAACAAGCTGCTACCGCAGTGCCACAGACCCAGCACACTTCATTTTAGCAGAGCTCAGGCAAAAATGCACAGAGGTATCAGATCATGGAAGCTCCATCTCAAGCAGGGAAATGTAGGTTTCTGGGAAAATTTGATCAAGGAGATGGATGATAACATAGCAATCCATAAACTATGCACATTCCTAATGTCTTCCAAATCTCATTAATGTATTTTTAATTGATTTCTTATGATTGGTGTCAACATAAGCAATCCCCAAACTGCAGTGGCTAAGATTTGCCCTGAAATTATAAACTTTCAAGTTTCCCTGAAAGTGTCAACCTGTAGTTGGGTTTTTTCACTGATTTGTTTAATTGCTTATAACTAGAATACAGTTTCAGACTCAGTTTATTGGGCTGACTGGAAGCTGCACAGCTTTCCAGTGCATATGGAGCCTTCCCAGATTTCATTTTACTATTTTCATACACAAAGGCCATTTTGCTGCCAATTTAGTGGGGTAGCTTTATAAAATAAGCCTATCAATATATTCAGACTGGAATAAGAAGGCACACATTGACCTTCTTTTTCCCAGTACCTCTGGGCTGTTGTTCTTAAGTTAGAGATCTGTTGGTCGATAAAAAAGGCTTCTTAAGGTGAAGCTTTCTAAATGGAAACAAGACAGACAGTGTAGTCAGTCCCCATATCCAGTTTCATAGTAACATAAATATAATCTTCTCTCCTTTCTTCCTTTCTTCCCTCTCTTTTAGAAGTGATTTCAGTGCTTTTCTGTTTGGCCTCAGTTAAGTGGTTAGTGTGAATCTTCTCTCACCTAATTTAAGGTGTACAGAACCAAAGTAGCTCAATCCTGCCCCGAGATCCTCTGCTGCCAGGAGTGATTGATTCTGCTGGTACAAGAAAGTCTGAATTCTGGGAAATGATTGTGAAAGATGTGATTTCTTACTTATTTTCTTTTTCTTCTTTCTTATTTTGCCTTTGAAAATAGGTGCAGAACTATTCTGTTTTCTTAAAAACAAAAAAAAAGAAAAAAAGAAAAAAACCTCTGCAAAATCAAAATCCTTGAGAAATGAAAGCAATTTTCATTGACATAGTTTTCACTTCTTTTGACCAGCTCTACTTACAGTACAGTGTAGTACGTAACATTCCGAGATTAAATAAATGACCTAACTGAAGTTCACATTTATCTGTTCATTTATTTCAGTGCTATTTAAGTAGATTATCTGACCTAGAAAAACTATATAGGTTCATTGTATAACATAGGTATGATGAAAGAACAGGTTTATGAGAATACTTTTCATAAATATATCAAGAGATTAGAGATTAAAAGGGCTGGAGCTAAGAAATATAATGTTCCAAAGAGCATAGAAAAAGAGAAAATAGGAAAAAAAGAGCTATTCTAGTAGGTGGCAACAGGTCACATATTAAAACTTCAAAAGAGCTGGCCACAAGGGAAATTAAGAGAAACATTTCAGAGAGCATATGATTAAGATGTGGATAGAAGCACTGCAGTCAGCACTGGAAGCTCTGCTCCTGCTTCTCATTTGACTTATATCAGCCTCATTCCAACAGCACTAGGTCATCATCAGACAAAAATGAAAATTTGACTGCAGTGGACTCCTCTTATTCTGAAATGATGAGAAATTAAGAAGGCCTGGACACAAAGCATAAGCTCCCATTTGTATTGCACAGTGCCTTAGCCAACATCACTTTTAGAAATATGGATCTCAAATACTACTGGTCGTTTCCCTGTGTTTCTCTGCTCAAAGGGGAAAGACCGAGGCCAGTGGTATGAGGTTCAACAAGGCCAAGTGCCAGGTCCTGCACTTGGGCAACAACAACCCCAGGCAGTGTTACAGGCTTGGGGAAGAGTGGCTGGAAAGCTGCCTGGCAAAAAAGGACCTAGGGGTGTTGGTTGACAGCTGGCTAAATACCAGCCAGCAGTGTGTCCAGGTGGCCAAGGTCAACAGCATCCTGCTCTGTATCAGGAATAGTGTGGCCAGCAGGATTAGGGAAGAGATTGCAGCATTGGTGAGGCCCCACCTCGAATACTGTGTTCAGTTTTGGGCCCCTCACTACAAGAAAGACATTGAGATGCTGGAGCATGTCCAGAGAAGGGCAACAAAGCTGGTGAGGGGTCTAGAGCTCAAGTTTGATGAGGAGCAGATGAGGGAACTGGGGTTGTTTAGCCTGGAGAAGAGGAGGTTGAGGGGAGACCTTATCACTCTCTACAACTGCCTGAAAGGTGGTTGTAGTGAGGTGGGGGTCGGTCTCTTCTCCCAAGTAACAAGTGATATGACAAGAGGAAACAGCCTCAAGTTGCACCAGGGGAGGTTTAGATTGAATATTAGGGAAAATTTCTTTACTGAAAGGGTTGTCAAGCATTGGAACAGGCTGCCCAGGGAGGTGGTTGAGTCACCATCCCTGGAGGTATTTAAAAGACATGCAGATGTGGCCCTGAGGGACATGGTTTAGTGTTGGACTTGGCAGTGCTAGGCTAATGGTTGGGCTTGATGATCTTAAAGGTGTCTTCCAACCATAACAATTCTATGGTTCTATAATTTTAAGGTTTCCATCCATGGTGGTGGCTGCAGGTTCTACCCCCAGGTATCTCCTCCAGCTGATCCCATGAATGTTTGCAGGGTGGGGGACTATAACGCTTATATGGTCAAGGGCAAAGAAGAGCTGTAGAAAATCCCTGATGGAGAATAAATGGTTATCCCCAGAAGAATCCTCAGAAAACTCAAGGCAACAGAAGGAAAAGACTACAGTTCTGCCCTCGCAGGATGCCGTTTGTCCCAGGAAGGACAAGACCAGTGGCAGCACTGGTTCTTTTGCTCACTCTCTATCTAACTTTGAAAAGCTTTTCATTGTATATTTTTTGATTCCTCTATTTTTAAAACAATACTCTTATATCAGATCCAGTCACTCTTCAGAGCCAGTCGTGCCTTGGCTTCAGGTTTATGCTTCCCTGAAGCACATCACCTTGGACCACTAAGAAGAAAAAAAAAAAAAAAAAAATGAAACAAAAAA
>VFFE01006811.1:495462-528987 GCA_008921705.1 Burhinus oedicnemus | reverse complement strand
CAAAAAAAAAAAAAAAAAAAAGAGCCTAGTTTTAACCTGAATGCCTTCTGTAAACGAGTTCACCATGGCCAATCTGTGCCAGCATCAGAGAGGGGAAAGCACAGAGGTGGGAAGGAGTGACCAGTTTCAGGACAACTGCTCAGACCTTAACGCTCAGCAGATACTGCAGCGAAGTCGAACTTCGTGGTGACTACAGGGAATTCAACTGAAATTTTCGATGACTCCTTATTGCAAGATTTTTAGCACGAGCATTCTGTTTTATTTACGTCCAAGTACGATGCCTGTCTTTCACAATGGGGTTCCTGGCTGAGAAACTCCCGTCGTACTTGGCATACGTTAGCCTGACTGCGTGGAGTGCTGTTGGGAGGGGTTTGGTTATCGCACTGAAGTGCACGGCAGCGCACACAGAACAGCCTGCCACAGGGAAAATAAACAACAGCAATATCAGATCTTTTGCAGATTGGTTTCAAAGCACGCACAGTGGATTTATTCAGTGTCAGCCTACGTGCATATCTTTATTTTACAAAAAAGTTTTCAACAGCTAATCCTAAACACACCTCTAACCCTCCGAGTAATACAACATTTTCAGATTTTTGGAGGCAAGAATCTCACATACCTTGAAGACCTCAAACATTTATTGATCTTAAACTTAACAGTTCTGGGTTTAAGGATTTCATTTGGACTGTACTGAGTCCTAAATTTAATCTGGAGTGTATTTTCACAGAAAATACTCCTTAAACATTCACCTTGTTATCTCGATTGTAATTAAAAGGATTTAGGATCAGTATTCTCTAAATATACAAACAAGTTGTTGGGTAGGATTTTGTCTGTTTTGCAACACGCCATTACAATCCCGCGTTTCTGTGTCAGCTGTGACGTTCTGCAATTGTTACCAAGGCAGAACTTCATAAAGGCTGTTAATGTTTGCACTGTTGAACAAATATTCTAAGATACTTGAAATCCCAAAATCTCATCGGTGCATTCCAGTGCAGTGTATACAGAGTAATTATGTCAACACTATTGCACCCCATGTGAATAGCAAGGAGGCCAGTTTCATTTATCAGGGTAGAAATACGGGTCCACAAAAATTAAAATTATCCAGAGATGCAGTATTGCGTTGAGGGCTATAAGGCAGTGCCAGGATGCCATGAAGCCTGAGGACTCTGACACTTAGAGGCTTTTCAGTGCCCCAGTGGTGTGTAGAGCCCAAATGCCTGGTCAATCTGCCCATTTCCTTGATGGTTCAGCAACCCAGATCTGAGATAACGGCAAATGCCAGAAAGGAACAAATGAGAGGGAAAAGCTGGGCTCCAAATACAGCACGGCAAGTTTCAGTTCAAATACTCAGACTACTCTGAGAAAGCTGCTTTGGTGTTCTGGTGCAGTGGCCTTGTATTTTATTTGGAAGTAATATATGCAAATAATATAGGGAAATGCTCTCTTCTGACACCTCTTTGGCATGTTTGAGACAGATTATCAGCAATAGCTGGTGAGGGCTGTGCACAGCTCAGGACAGAAGGCAAAAAGAAACCTTTAGCAATTTTTCAAGAGTACTTTGGAAGGATCCACACAACACAAAACAGGGATGCACGCTGTCTGCCCCCAGGGCTGGACAGAGAGCTACAGAGTGCCAGGAAAGAGTGATTCATTGGCGCCTTTCCTCCCTCGCTCTGAATGAGGGGTCCCCAGTTTCTGTTTTCCTTTTCTTCTGTAATTTCAGACAGAGACCCATATTTATATGCCTCTAAGTAAACATTTACAGCTGTCACTAAAGGACAACAGGAGAGAAGAATATTCTGTTTCCAAATATGACTGTTGCTAAACTGAACACACGAAAGAAGGTAAGTCCCAAAAGACTGATACTTTATGGCTCAGTATCAAAGTAAATCTCATAAAATACAGAGGGTATTAAAAGCTTATTGGATGTTTCCTGTCTTAGTGTGGTTCTCTCTTGAGATAGCTCTTCCAACAGCACCCATTATTTGCATGAAATGGAAAAATTTATTTATGCCTATTTCTGCACTCACTTTTAAGCACAGTTAACACTTCTTTCAGAGTTTTCCTTCAACCAAAATAATATCTCCCCAACACTTTTAACTTCTGAATACCTATGTAATCGATAAAATCAGTGTTTGGATTGGGGCAGGGATTATGCTCAATTTGGCAAATAAAAAAAAGAAAACCGAATATTAGTCATGTATTGTACTAAAGGGAAAGGAATATTTTGAGTGATGAAGGTCCTTCAGCATGGGGCATCTGTGAAACTCTTGTGTGAGAAGGTGTTTTTTCCAGACGTGTCTGTGAGTATAATGTAAAGACTTGTTATATACCTATTATATATAGAAAGATACATGGCAATATAAATAGCTCATCATTTATACTAAGATTTGTACTTTGCAATTAAGGAGAAATTCAGCTGAACTTTCAGACTTCTCTTTTTGTATCTCCCCAAAACAAATTGATCCAACTGATCTTCCCATGCTGTACCTCATCCCTGTAACCAGAGGTTTTTCATATTTTATTTTTTTTTCCATCAAGTTCATTTAAAAGCAAATACAAACCACAAAAAAAGGATTATAAAGTGTTTCAGAAATTACCGACTTGCCTACTCTGGCGATTTCTGGGGTTTTTTTTCTTTAACTCAACATATCTCCAAAATGTTCTTATTCTTGTTTTGCTGAGGGATTTCAAAGCTGTGGTGACTGAATGAGTAAGGAAAGGGATGCCACATAATACGATAGTTCTGCGTATATACACAAACACTTAAGACAAACATTAGTAAATGCGTATTTCTTCTGAGCTAGCATTTCTATTAAATTGTCTGTTAGTTTATTAGAAGGAGGGTGAGCTTACAAGCAAGTAATCATGGAGAGTTTTTAAATATATAACATATGTATAGTGATCCTGGTTCGCTTCGCCATGTGTACGGCTGTTATTTAGGTCAGAGGGAGCTCAGAGGCGCGCTGACCATCCCAGCTGCAGGGGCTCAGCTCACTCCTCTCCCGTAGGAGCAAGCAGGAGACAGCACGAGGGCTCTTAGACACACACCCGCTACAGGTGCCTGCTTGAAAACTGGTGGATGAGGAGATTTCGGGTTTCTTTCTTCCTCCTGGGAGGCAGGATTTAGTGTACGCTAACAGAGTGCCAAGATTACAGCCACAGCTTGGGATTGGTGCTTTCTCATTGAAAAGGAGCTGCAAGATCCCAAATATTTTCTGCGCTGCCTATTTATAGGAGTTGTGTGCTGCCTCTAGTAATTGCAGAGTGAATGGGGAACTGCAGATGTGATGTTTGGAAAAGTGCAGTACAGAGGATGAAAAAACAGGCCATATAATGTCTAACTTTGTCACAGCTTGAGACTTTCAATGCCCAAATAAATTCTTTGTCTTCTGACTGCTTTTCCTTACGCAGCATATTCCAGCCTTTCTTAGTATTCGCTGCTGCTCAGCATTTTAAGTTGGCTTTTCATAAAGCTTGCATATTAAGAATTCATAGGCAATTCTACTCATGAAAAATTATTCCTTTTAAAGCACAGAGGGTGAAGGCAACTTTTTTCCAAGGATATTAGAAAGATGCTCATTAAAGTAAAGCAATTCTGCTCTAAAACTGCTTTTTTAAACTAAAACCAATTCTTTAAAACTACTGCTCTTACCACAATTGTGAGTTTGATGACTGAAAAATAAGAAAAAAGGACAATCAGAGCTTAAGGACTGAAGTCCAGAGTGACGACGTATAGCAGAGGCAGAGGGTGGTTAATGGAAGAAACTAATAAGCAGGCCTAAGCATCTTTTTTACCTTCCTATCTCATTACACGTGAAGACATCCACATTAATTAGATCCCCATGCCATAAAGCCGAGAGATCGGAGACGTGGGAAGTCCAAGCACGAGCTGTGCCGGAGTGAGCAGCCCAGTGCCAGGCAGGCGTTGGAGGGGGCAGACTCCAGCGTGGCTCCCGGGAGGCTGGGGGTGGAGGGATGGCGAGGGGTCCGTGACCGAGCCGCAGGACTTCGTACCTGGGTACAATGGACGTATGAGGGAAGCTAGAATTTATCACCAACTACCTCAGGAGTCCCTTACCTAAAAGAAGAGGACATTATTATTGCCGGACTTTGGGGATATGATAGTTCTTTAAAGTTAAATTTCATTCACATCACTAAAAATGGAATTGCTACTGGGATCCTGCTAGCAGGGGATGAAGTAAAAGTTGCTCCTGAAGCAAGTATGGTCCTTTCTTCCCTGAAGGAAAGCAAACTTTTCCTGCTTGCTTGCATAGGCTTCTCTAAATCTTCTCACGATCAGGCAGGTTGTTTCTCTCCCTGAGCCTTTCTCTCTCTGCACGAGAATTCCTCATCTCCTCCATCCAGGCAGGTTTGAGATAAGCCCAGCTCGTTACTGCTCTTCTGGAGATCATGAAGCACCAATTCTGTTTCATTTAGATCAACAGATGATCCATGTGTAAGAACAAGTGACTGGCACTGCATTTCGTTCCCCCATCGCTGCGTTCGTTGGGCGTGCTTGCAAAGCGGGCCAGCAAGATACACCCATCTTTGATTACATTTATAGTTGTGGTAACACAGAGTCAAAGCTAAAATTTCCTCCTCTTTCTGGGTAGAGAGCACCACTCTATACTTTTATGCAATTCAGACGGTTTCCTAATAATGAATATAATTATCTATTTATTGTGAAATCTGTTTGTAACCTTACACAGGCAGAGATTTACCAGGGAAAAATTAGGGGCTTTATTCGCCTGTTATTTCTGGCTGAATCAGTCTGCATTTTTGCACAAAGTGATGAGGCTGTAAATGCAAAACACTCTTTTTTATTCCTTGTACCCTCTCTCCCTCATACCTCCCCTATACTATATGAAATTAATATTTACAGAAGAATGTGTATTTTGTTCTCTGTTAAGACACCCTTGTTGGTTTGCTGACTTTTTGTCATATGGTTTTCTAAACTTACAACCTACAGAGACAAATGTTCATTTCATAACTTGGAATTCATATCAAATATTCTGTATAAATACTGAAAAAAAAAAAGTGCTGCTCTGCATATTTTGGAACATAACATAAAAACCCAGAATAATAATGCAAAATAAGGAGTATAATGTTTCATTCAAGGCTGTATAATCAACTGGCATTTTATAGCTGAGATTTCATTCTGTTTTTGCAGACAATGAATGTTTGTGAAATTTTTGCTAAACTTGACAATGTGGCCATTTTAACAGCAGAGGTAATTAAATAAAAGAGTTAAAATACTGAGAACAAATACTGTTGTAAAAAACCCCACTCAATACTGTAGTTAATGTGAAGCCAAGACACGACTAAATGGCACTGCAGAGGTGTTATGAAATCATAGAATTAATTTGTAACAAATTATTCCCACTGGAAATGGTATTTTAAGGCAGAAAACATGAAGTGTTAAGTCAGGAGGAGTTCAGGATTTCTTTAGGAACTACTTTGCATCGCATGCGAGCTGAGGCTCAAGATCTAATAAAAGATGTGAGCTACAATGGAAACATTTAATTTCCCTTTTGAACAGTCTTAACCATGGCAGAAAATTTTTTCTAGATTCTTGAAGGAACAGATATTTCAGCAACAGAAAGGTCACTTCTTATGAAAAGGACAGTCAGTTTTGTGAGACCAAAATCAAGAGACACCATTCTACAAACAAATCACTGGAAAAGCCTACAGGTATAGAGAGATATATAGACTTTCCCAGTCTATAATGGAAATAATACCTTTATCTATAATATTCACAAGAAAAAAAGTTTATCAAGAAATACTAGTGATGAAAGTTGAATGTAATGATCTAAGTTCAAAGGATTTCTATGACTGTATCTACTTCTAAGTAATTGATTTTCCAAGGTTTAATGTTTGATCAAATTTAGATAGAAAATAGAAAATTATTTAAATTCTTGAAATTATAATAATTTTATATTTAAGAGAAACTTAGACTCAAGTTATATTTCAAATATAAGCATCAAATTTCAGCCATAAAATAGATTGCTTATATTGTGAACAGACAGTCCGGCATGAGGGTAAAGGGCACGAGGGCCCAGGTGGTGTTTCCTCGGTCTCGCTGGTGAAGGGGAAATGCTGATGAAGGAGCAGATGGTCCTGCAAATCAATACCTAGTTGTGCAACTGGTGTCATCAAGAGTGATTTGGCTTTAAAAAACACAGGATCCTTTTTGAGGATTGAGGACTGCTAGGGAGAATGGGATCCACCTGACAAAGTAGGGCACAAGAGTGTTTGCCAACAGGCTGGCCAACCTAGTGAGGTGAGCTTTAAATTAGAAATTATGAAGGATGGAAATAACGACCCATGGTTAAGGGAGGTAGCAGTGAACAGGGGTAGAAAGCAAAGGGTGCAGGGTGACAGGAACGAGACACCTCAAAATCAGTAAAAAGCACAAAGAGACACCAACTTTAAGAGTATACAAAGACCTGCAGCCTGGGGAAGAAGCAGGAAGAACTAGAGCTCTGCATGGAGTCACAAAACCACAACATTGTTGGAATAACTGAGACGTTGGGACAGCTTGCACAGCTGGAGGGAGCATCAGGATGGATGCAAGCTTTTCAGGAAACACAGGCAGGGAAGACAAGGAGGAGGGGTTGCCCTCTGTGTGAAGGGGCAGCTTGGATGTATGGAGCTCTCCTATTGGATGAATGTCTGGCTGGTGGAGAGCCCGTGGGTCAGGAACACAGGAGATGCTGGTAAGGGAGATATTGTGGTGGGTTGTTGTTACAGACCCCCTGGTCTTCACGTGAGGGTGAAGAAGAGGACAGCAAATTCTTTAAACAACTCAAGGATGTTTCTAGTCACAGACCCTGATTCTCATGGGGAAATTGAACCTCCCAACATCTGCTGGATGGGCAACAATGGGACAACCAGATAGTGAGATCTGTGATGGTTCTCATGGGTAACTTCTTAATACAGGTACTGCATGGGATAACCTGGAGTGATGCACAGCTGGAGACTGTCACAGGAAGAACTGGTTGGGCATTACTCAGACATGTCTGGATAATCATTGGCAGCCTTGCTAGTAGTGAACATGAAATCATTCAGTTCAAGATCCTGTGGGGAGTAAGGAAAGACAGTAGCAGTGTGCAGAGCCCGGACATCAGGAAAACAGACTTTGGCTTACCTAGGGAACTATCAGGTGGAGGGAAATATCAGGTGGGATCCCATGGGAGGCGTATCTGAAGGGTAAAGGAGCTCAGGAAACTGGCAGGTCTTTGAGGACATCATCCTCCACCCCCATACTCAAGAAAACAAGTAGACACATCAGGAGACTGCCTTGACTGGCCTGGGAACGTGTGATGGAGCTTCAGAGCAAAAAGGCAGCCTATGGAGATGAAGAAGGATAGCACAGGAGTGCAAGGATGGTGTTGGGAAAGCCAAAACTCAGCTGGAATTGAGACTTGCAAGGGACATTAAGGGGAATAAGGAAGAGGTCCTTCTGCTACATTAGTAGTACAAGGATGAACAAGTGAGGTGTGGGACCACTGCTGAACGCAAGGATGATTTAGTGACAGCAGACATGGGTAAGGCTGAGGTATTCAGTGCTTCCTCTGCCTCAGTCTTCACTGATAAGGTCTCCCAGGCATCTGTGCTCAGTGTTCAGGGAGGACCATCAAGCAGTAGCAGAGGCTGCATAGAGAGATTGTGTCAATGTCCATTCTGGGAGGGTTTCAAGACCTAAGTGGACAAAGCCCTGAGCAACCTGGTCTGACCCCATAGCTGACCCTGCTTGGAGTAGGAGGTTAAGCTGGAGGCTTCCTGAGGTCTCTTCCCACTTGAATTATCCTATGATCCTGTAATTTGTTGAAAACAACTTGGACAGATGGATCATTAAAGTCAGTTCAGAAATATCTCAGTTCACTCAGCCAAACCAAATACCATCTGTTTACCAAAGAGATGAAGCTGACGGAAATAAGGGTCATGGTTTCAGTTTTCTATACCATGACAACCTGATTCAAATCCACAGTAAAACTCACTGGTCAATTGGTATATGATTTGACATACGTACAAGGAAGAAACCGTTGTTTAACAGTTTACAGGTGTCATTAAATAATTCATTTGAAGAAATATAGAGTAAACATCCTTATCGGGAACTTCTATAAATCTGTATTAATCTTACCAAAGTTAAAACATCAATGAAATAAATGAGTATTTTGTATGAGGCCTGTTATTAATAAAGTCATGTCTAACTTCAAATTTATTTATAAGTGCAATTCTTTAATTTTAGGGAGAGAAGAGTGATAGGAAAAGTTGAACAATAAATCCTCTTTTGGATTCATATTTGTCAGCATGAATTAAAACACTTTTCTGAGGAACTTTTTGATATTTTACTTCTAAACGTATTCAGGAAATTGATAAAATTCAGTGTAGCCTGTATTGATTCACATCCAATTCTTGATTCTTGCCCTCTGAATTTTATCGTAGCCTTTTGGAGAAAGCTTTGCCACTTTAGATGGATTTTTATGGGAGCTGATGATCAGTCATTTGCTTTCATTTGGAAACCCTAGTCAGTCTGTCTTTAAAGCAATATGCACACGATGCCGTGCTGTGAATGAATAACCAGGCAAACAAAAATGAGGACTGAATGTTTGTGTGCAGTTCCATCCTCGCTCAGCAGACCATCCTCACTCACCAGATGGCCCCGACACACCTGAGTTCGCCCTTAGCCCCAACCCAATGGATTTAATGCAATGGTGCAGAGGTTGAGACTGTCACTGCTGAGGTCTTTACACAACACTTTCTGACTTCTCATCAGTTCACGTAGTGGTGTCAGTGCCTGAGAAAACCTAGAACGGGCCATTTTCTTGGGAAGAAGCGTACATAATTTCATTAGCATCTTAGGTCTTGAATGGTTTTCCTTTCTGTATGTTTCCTTTTTTAGCCAGCACCATACTGTTCTTGGGAAGGTATAATTTCACCAGCAATACTTAGCTAGCCCTCTCCATTAAGACAAGAGCCATTATAGCAAAAGGAAAGGTCGGTGGAGTTTTGGCATGTATTTCAGAGGTTTAAATGAAAAAAAAATGTTTGGCAAACCACGCAGCAAACATGTTCCTTCCATGCAACCTCACAAGCAGAAAATATCAAAATAAGACTACATAGACTAAAAAAATATACCACCTTCTTTTATTCTTGGTTTCATTCTCTGGCTTATGGACAAAACACAGCTGTTTCTGAGACGCTAAACAAAAGACAGCTTTGTTATAACTAAATATATCCCAGATGGGAGTGTCTCCGTGCACAAAATCCCACACTTGGTGCATGGTTTTGCAAGAACTTCTTTTAGAAATGCTGTTATTTCAGAAGGGCTGATCGCTGGGCTGCACAGCAGCTTCCTACCTCCCTCAAAATTAGGTGCAATGCGTCAATGCACCTACGGCCTTGTTCCTGCAGCCCAATGAGTCTCAAAAAGCTGTGTGTGGGAGGGCATGCGGCTTGGCTGTACTACAGAATGAAGTCCTCTGTCTACTCTGAAAATCATAACAGAGTAAAACTTTGGAAGGTGCTCCCTAGTTAAAACCTTCATCAGGGCTTAAAGATTAATTATTTTGATCCTTAACAAAATAATACAAATCTTGAACATTACGAAACTTTCAAGCTAGACCACGCTTAAAATAAATGAGCTGGCTTGTTCATCCCAACAAACGTTCAGTTTACACTGAACATGTAGCTACTTTTCTAGAAAATTACTATAGATCTTCTGGGCAGAATTGTCTGTCTGAACAATATACAGTTCACAGCACACTAAGAAGATGCAAGTTTGGGAAGTAAAAACATAGAACATAAAACCAGAGTTCACCGCTAGGTGGCAAAATGGTGTTTTCAATGTAATAACACCGGGCTCCAGGTTCACTGACACTGTTTTTGGAACACTTGCTTGCCAAAACAGGCATGGTTAGAAATAAATAGTGCATTGTAATGTTGCAGCGTGTTTCCACTTGCTGGAAACCCACCATCCCTCTGTAGCCTTACTTCACAGTGTTACTGATAGGATTTATTTTACTGCATAGCTAGTCTTCCGCAGGAGTCAGTAGCCAGTATCTGCTCATTTGCATGCCCAGCTTTCCAGTTTTATTTCCGTCTGACATAACAAGTTTGATGAGACAGCTGGTACTAATCACTCACAGCCATAGGCTTGCAGCCTACAAACCATTCTTACAGTTTGCCTCGTCTTGCACAGTATAAATCAGGAACCACTCTGACCTCCGTAGAATTATGCACGTATGAAACAGGTGAGATGGAGAGAAGAGTCAGTTTGCCTTCAGAGGTAGAGCCTAGGTAACATTTTGAAGATGCTGTGAAACAAAATATAAAAAGTTTTGGTACTACAAGATAGCTAATGAAGATTTCCTCTATAAACTGGGATGGGATGCGTTGCTTTGAGCTGCTGAGCAGCCTCACCTCCGTGGGCTCTGGAGCATCCAGCTCTCCACAGAAACGGGCCTGTAACTTGCGGAGTACAAACACTACACTGCAGGAAAGTGACAAAACAACTGCAGTTAGTATATAATCTGAAACTCAAATGAAAAAAGGCATCATGGGACATCCTTGAATACTGTCAAGGCCATGGGACTTACCCCTGTTTATTACTCTTTCCTCTTGGCTTCTAGTTGCTGTGAGGATGGAATAACTTTTTCTCTGCAGACTGTTGTCCAGCCAACACCAATATGTTCACAGAATCACAGAGTGGTAGGGGTTGGAAGGGACCTTCGGAGATCATCTAGTCCAACCCCCTGCCAGAGCAGGGTCACCTACAGCAGGTTGGACAGGATGGCATCCAGGCAGGTTTTGAATGTCTCCAGAGGAGACTCCACAACCTCTCTGGGCAGCCTGTGCCAGTGCTCTGCCACCCTCAAAGTAAACAAGTTTTTCCTTATGTTGAGAGGGAGTTTCCTGTGTTCCAGTTTGTGCCCATTGCCCCTTGTCCTGTCACCGGGCACCACTGAAAAGAGTCTGGCCCCGTCCTCTTGACACCCACCCTTTAGATATTGATAAGTATGTTCCCATCTATTCCGTTGCAGCATGCTCTGCGCACTGCACATTTGTCTGTTTTCTTCTCCTCCAACTGTATTGGTCTTGAATCACTCCTTTATCTGTTCCACAAACTAAATTTGCCCTTATAAACCTGCCTTAGCTGCCCAGCACCTAGCTTTCTAAAGAATTACCAGGATTTGATAGACCTATATACTGCAGAATAACCTGCAAAGTGAAAATTGTACTAAAACTGACACAAATCAAACAGAGACCAAGCACAGCTTTCCTTGCCTCTCAGCCTTTTTATATTCCCCAAGAAGTAAATATTTAAAAAACCAGCAGGATTTGAGTTTGCTCCAGTCAGCAGGACGTTCCTTGCCTGTCGGTGAGATGACGGGCGTGCGGCAGCTTGTACTCACCAGGCCCGGTCCCAAAGGCAACTTCAGTCTCAGATAGCAAAAACCCTCTGACATCTTGTCTAAATGATTTCCATTCTGCTGTACCCCGCCAAATCAACACAGTGTGCTCAAACGAGAAAATAAAATGACGAGTAGGCTTTACACACGCCGTGGTCCCGATGGGCATCCCGCAAGAGAGAGCCTCAGCTCTGCGCTGCAGCATTCCCAGTGACTTCTTGTCGGCCCTATGTACACACATCCAGGGCCACATCCCACAATTATGTCATGAAGTCATGAAATTAGGTCATTAATGGATGGACAAGTGTAAATGCTGAAAATCAGGAAAATTAAATCAAGGTCAACTGGCTGGAAAATGGAAAAAAACCCACCCACTGTAAATACTTCCTCTGTACCTACTGAGTCAAATTAGTTATTGAAAGATTGTAATTTTGCAAATTCTCACCAAGATATCATAATTATATTGTTGGCTGACATCTGTGCCTTTGGTTTATACTATTAATCTCTCATAATAAACTTTTGAATTAATATTTGATGCTATAATTATGATCTTCAGGGGGAAATTCACTTTCCATTTACAACAGAAAACAGCCGCTGTTTTGGCGTGGGGACTGTATATTGGACTGCGGCCGTACGTTCTGTTAGTGACCAGCAGACATGGTACACTGTCCGCATTTTAATCTGAGGCAAAGTCTCATTCACAGACCATTTTGAACAAAATATTAACAAAGGTAAGGACTCAACAATTTTTTGGGTTTTTTTCTTTTCCTTTTTTTTTTTTTTATTTAATTCCAAAGCTTAAATATACATTTATACAGGAGAGAAGCAAGAACCATGTTTGGTCTTCTTGTGAAGAAAAGTCAGAGGACAGGACACAGATTAGTGAAATTCAGTTTCTGGTTTGATAAATGCACATCATTTTTGCAGAAATACAAGCAATGTTATAAAGTCCATGGTTCAAATTCAATATACATCCAAAATTCTTTCCAAGAAGACAAAGAGAGTTCACGTGATTGTAGTATGGTAGGTAAATTATTTTCAGCGTATCTGCCACACTTGCCAGTAAATTTCTGAGAAACAAACTGGAAAACAACCCAAAACTTTGATAAAACTTAACTAGCCCCAGGCAGGCTGTGTCCCAGGAACAGAGGAACTGATGTTACTTATGGAGCACTCACATTACAGAAACTCAAGGGAATGAGGGTGCAGTAAAGCCTGCACTGACAGATGCAGAACTAAATCAGTCAATATTATTGTACGTAATTAGGCTAAAAAGTCACATTTGTAATCTGGTAGAAAACCCTCTTACTTAGGACATGTTAATGGAAAGTCTGTTCTCCCCTGAGTGGGCATACTGAATAAAAGACTATTTTTCAAAAATGTCTGGAATATAAAGATGTAAATGAAATAAAATAATGACCTTCCTAAAGATAGTATTCACTACCTTATGACTTAGCCTGATTATTTTTCTTTTTTGTCTAATCCCAGTCAGGCCATATGTTTATAAAGGTTGGAGACTGAAAATGCAGGTTTCGTTCTTATTTAGGATCTGACCTAACATCAGCCGGCCTCTTGGTGCCAGCAGAACATAGGCGCATTACACTGAAATTCTGGTCATTACGGAAAACAGTGGTTGTGGTGTATTCTGGGCACTTCACTCCCTGATATAATGCACCGTGGTGGTTATCACTAGGTGACTTTTGTAGAAGTTGCCTGAGTTTTGGCCCTCTGTCAGAGCAGAACCAGGAATGACTTAGCTGCCAGTGGTCACCGGAGCCTCGGAGGTGACAAGCTTCCAACTCCTCCTGCCAAAACCGGAGCTGTCAGGCTGGCAGCAACCGTAGGCAGTTTTCAGCAAAACCACTTAGTACGGAGCTGGTCAGAGAGAGTAAGAGGGAGTCCTGCCGTCACCATCCGGCAAGCAGGGGAGCTGAGACCCGGGAACAACTAGTCCAGAGCAGCCTAAAAGCTTCCCTTCCCCTTAGGCTGCGCTGCGTTTTGTGTGGGCCATCACGCCTCACACTTCGGCACAGCAGCGGACAACTTGGTTGCCCTCCTGACAGCACATCAGCTCGTACAGACTTCCCATGCTGTCTGAAAGTGATTCACAGGCTGAATTATCACAACGAATCATTTTAATAGATATACTCGTGTTTATAGCTAAATGCATACAGCTAATGTAACGCTGCATGTGAAGACAAAATATTGTCCCTTAGTGTTTTATTAAACAGTTGAACGCTTTCAAAAATTGAAATGTCAGAATATGTGACATTGCACCATTTCATAGTTATTTTGGAGTGGGCATTCCGGCAGAAGTTAATATTTATTCATTTAAAATAAGACGTATCACAGACACAGCGTTTCACACAAAACTGAGAGGAACCATAAGGCACGGCAGCTGTCGGTTTGTCCTGCACAGCAAGGTCACATGCAGAACCTTCTGCTGATTGTGTTAGTTTACTGTAAACCCAACACACCTCTCGGGCCACACCTTGTCCACATAGTTTTTGTGAAGGTGTTTGGGCTGCAGCCTCTTACAATGTGATGTTTGGACTCCTCATCCCTGCGACTGAAGGGGACCGTTACCAAAAAAATAAACATTAGCTCAGATACTTGGGATGAAAACTCAGAAGAATTTGATCTAGTCACACACTTCTGCACTAATTAGAATTGCTGTGAGCAAATAAGGTGTTTTCTAGAGCTTGCCAAACATGATTTGTTTGACCAGACTCTTTCACGTTTATAGTCAATGACCTATAAATATAATGCACCAGAAAGAAAAGTCTAGCAGTCTTAAATTTTCCATTCTACTGTTGGTAGCATTGCAGACTAGGCACCTCTCACATTTTTGGTACAAACTTACAAATGTGATACATACTTTACAACATCCACAGCCTGGTAGACTGGGCATCTTGAATTCATTTTATTTCCCTAGTTTGCTTGTGGAGTTGATACTTTCTGAGATCACAGACCTACGCGTTCCCATGTATTCACCAAGACCCTGATCCCTGGCCACCCCCCAGCTGCAGTCTGTACGTTGCCAGAGTTCTGGTGCAGACCTAGAGAGCTCACACCGCCTCACCCGGGGACTCTCAGGATTTGATCATGCCTCCTGCTGTAAGCCCTGGCACCTAATACCGTTCTTGGAGGATACATGAAAACGTGGGGCAGAGTCAGCTACTCCAGCTGCATTCACAGTTTTCATGCTATTTCAGAGGAGCAGTGAGGTTCAGCCAGCGCTCCATTCATTTCTCCGAGAACTCCTTTTCCTCCCTGTGGGGCCGCAAGCTTGAACATTGCAGCCGCAACAAAATAAAGACTATGTTCTTAATTTTAAAAACACATCTATATATGCCTCATGTAAGCACTTAATTCACAGAAGAAACACATCATTTTCTAGACTGTAAAGCTGAAACGTTTCTTTGGGCATGCTGTCAAGATCGTCTGTTTGAACTAGTGTCAGCCACTGTTAGAAGCTGCACAATACACCAGTTGTTTCCATTCCATAGTTTACTGTGTACTATAAATAGGAATGCACAAAAGAAGAAAAGATGCAATTGTGTTTCATCTTGGGCAGTTAAATGGAGTGCATTACTTCTGGGTTTAGATTTCTCTGTACACTTTTTGTATTGTGGAATTATTTTTCTCAAAGCTTTCCACCAAAATACAGAGCTCCAAAATCACAGTTGACATAAATCAGTACTGCTGTACTTACACCAGTGGAATTCTGTTTATTTGTACAGTTGATAATTTGCTCACAGAGTTAATGCGCCTAGACATTGGCATCCATAGCTCGACGCCATTAAAATATTCTAGAACGTTGCCAGTGCATATAAATAAAACTGCAAAACACTGTGACATTAGCTAACTTTGAGCGGGGGTTTTCAGTGGAAACACAAGAATTTCAACACACAAGGTAACGTCTCCACTTCTGCGGCGTTTTGTAACAAAGCTTCATTACACTACAAACTCATTTACGGTACTTTACTACAATGACATGTAGATCTATTGTTTTACCTCTTCTATCGTTTCACTTGTTAGCTTCTATGCAGTCCTATATTTCAGCTTCCCTCACTGAAGTACCTTTTCAACTGATTTCCCTGTCACTCAGGTTAGGTGGGATTCCTGTCTCCAAGTTCTTATTATCTGAAAAGTGGCGTAATCGAGGCTAGACATATAGGTTTCCTTTGTAATCAGTGTAGAGGGACTGATGAACCTAAGGGGTGACTCATCTAATCCCAAAATGGTTGAATACAACAGGAGACAAATTGTCTTTCAGAAGCTTCTCTCTTCCCCATTGCTTACACAGAGGTAACGCCAACTAGATACATTGCTGAGATTAGATACCTGATTTCTAGATAGCTAAAATGAGAAGAAAAAAAAAAAATCTTAAAAATGTTAAAAATCTTTAAATCTTAATTAGTGATGGGAGTACAGTTCCGACGCAGCTGATCTACATTTAACCCCTGTGGCAGCCCAGATGACAGCACGCACTGCAAACCCACCTGAGGCAAAGAGAAGGTTAACATCTGGCCAGTTCCACCGGGCTCTCTCTACGGTACCACGAACAGGTCGAGTAACTCGGCACTAGCCATGTGCTGCTGTGGCACCTAGTGGGCCACCCAGGAGTAGTGGTCAGAGAGATGGAAAGCGCAGGCTGAGGTAGGCGGGTGGTGGGCAGAGAGCGGTGGCAGCACTATTGCACGTCAGGGCTCACTGAGCTGGGCACATCTAGCTTTTATTGTCCTGGGGGAATCTGAGAAGTCTTTATATTTCTCTGTATACAAAATTCCATGATGTGTGTTCACATCCGCTACTTGTCAATATGTTGTCAAGGAAACTTTGAGTAATACAGCTCCTCTTGATGCTTTTTGCGTTAAAATAAAGACACTTTAGCAGTAAGAGTCCAGGCTTCCCAGTTATGATCCCTCCCATTTCTTTCTTCATAACCTAGCACACCCACTTGCTCTCTTCCACCAGTTATGACAGCAATTAAAGTGAATAGCTCATGACTTTCTCTGGTAAACAGCATTTGTTGGATCTAGTCATGTCAGTGTATTATTGCCCTCAGCAGTCACTATAGTTTCTTTGCAGTAGGTTATTGCATCTGCAATAGGAAGAGCAAAAGTTAATGTATGTCAGCTTCTCAACCGCTACAGTTCACTGCCAGCCACGTTTCACTAGAAGGATACCAGGCGACAACAGGGAGAAAAATGAGCTTAACACAATCTTCTAACCATAGCTCTGTCAGCTGTATTTGCAAATTATTAAAAGACTTGTATTATTTTACAGAAGACTAGTGAGGAACTCAAATGAACTCAGAGAATTCAGGCTATATGCCTGAGGACAAAAAAAGGACAAAGGACAAAGCTGATTTCTTGCAAATGACAGCAAAAATTAACAAAGTTGTCATGTTGATGAGCTACAGTTTGGGTGAATAACTGGGACAGATGTGTAGAATTTGGGGCTCTAGCAAAAAAACCACAACAACCCTTCAATCTTTCCATCCTTCTCCTCCCAAAAAGACCCTCCTCCTCTCCTGGGACGTGAGACATGGCCAGTGACAGAATCAGAACCGGGTCGTGAATCTGAGGAAAGGCGGCATAGAACTGCACAGGTTAATGATTAAAAGCCATCTAAATGAAAAGGGAAATGTCACTAAAGGAAAAGTATTTATGATCTGGCTCTGCAACAAAAGATGTGAAGCCAGAGCAGGTACACAGCAAGGCTGTTGGAAGGCAACGATTGCAGTCAGAGTTTTCCTTTCCCACCATTAAGATATTTCTGTTGTTCAATAGTAAACAATATACTGTGGGCAGGAGCTATATATAGAACAGAGATACGGTAACAAAAAACAGATTATACTTTTGTTATATTTGATTCTAATTGACAGAAGAACAATGACAGGCATTTCTCCAGTATTTCGCAACTTGTTGAGAAGCAGAACTAATGAGGTTTTCTGGAATCAATAGTAGCAGTCAACAGCGCTGGCCCCTTTTGGGCATGTTTTTCACACTAACCATGGTAACAGTGTTAAGTGTTTCCATTAACGTAACTCCATGTCACTTGCCATACTATGCATTATTTAATGACCTTTCTCAGACATATAATTGCTTTTTAAAATCAGCAGGTGATTTGTGAGATTGTTTGATTGTATCCCTTGGAGTTGGCTCGTCATACCAGCCCACCTTTTTGCTGGCTTTAAGAGCACGGGAAGAAATGAACTGGCTAAATAGAGAGGGCAAGCGTTCACACAATGCCCAGACTGGAAACCTAGAGGGATTTCATGGTAATCTGATGCTCCGAGAGTGCAATAATATAAATGGCCATTTCAAAGCCACAGAAACAGCTGTAGAGTTTAGCAAAAGAACCTATGATTGTCTGTTAGCTTCTCATTTTGAACAGCAGATCATTTCCTGATGTTTTTCCCTGATTGTTTCAATGGCTTTATCAGTTTTTAGTGACAGTATTTGATTTCTACATCCTTTTCGAAGTTTCAATATAAAATCAGAAGCTTTTTGTCAGACTTGGTTGTCATCCCTCGTGCCTTCTTTTCAGCTGTGACTGTTTATTTATTGAATTTATTCCACCTACCCTCCAGCTATTAGCTATATATTGTCTCCATAGCAATCCCTCTCTTCTCCTCAGCACAGAAGCAAAAGGAGAGGCTTGGTAATTGTGATTTTAGATGCAAGGTGTCATTTGAATGCTTTCAGGAGTGCAAACAGCAGGGGATATGGCATTTCTGATACTTCTGGATAGCATCACTGTGTGCATTATTTTCTCCATATTCATGTTTCATCAACCATGTGCAAATTTTCATTTATCTTGACTTACTGTAACATTGGTTTTGCTCACATTCTATAATCATTAGCAATATGAATTTAATAATACTGTGCTCTCCTCTTCAGGCTGCTTTCCTTGTGCAGTTTTACAGTAACACTACAAGTCTTAAGAGGCCTTTACAAATTATCCTTCCCATGATGTGGGGGGAAATCACTTGATTAAAATCCCAAGATAACAGGCGAATAGGACTCTTTCTCCCACAAACTTTTGCCATAGCTTTACCATCATTTTGGCTTTTTTACAACAAACCTAGTACTGTGAATATGAAGAAAGTTCACTTTCTCTCCACAGCCGACAACAGTTAGTATTTTTCTTTGAATCATTCACAACTAAACCCATACTTACAAGAAAGAATATATTGTTACACGTGTATGTTAAGAACACCAACCAAAGGATTATAGTTTCTGCCTCCGTGTTCAAACAATCTTTGTGTACAAACAAAAACTGGACCCTACATTTAGAGCTTATTGCAACGGAGTACGCTGGGTAATGTACACGTTTACCACTGATTGCAATGTTACTAGATAGCAGCTGAAACAGAATACCTATGTCACCATGAAGTCTTTTTTATTTTGTATTATTTATAGAATGAATTAAGTGTGGATGGTTCTTTAGAACACAGCAAGCTTTAGGATATACCTTGGATAGTTTGCTGTCTAGCCTGAGCCTTAATTAAACAGTATAAGTAGAAACATGACAGTAGGGGCAGACAAGTTTATATATAATAACGGTGAGGAGTAACTAAGCCAAAAAGGGTTGACAGACAGAAAATTGATAGAAAAGCTAGTTACTTTCCATATGGAAACAGCAAGTTACGCCCCAGAAAAGGACAGTGAAGTATAACATTTTTCAGCTAGGAAGAACCACAGGGAAATTTGAATAGAGGCTAATGACCCAAAGTGAAGTTCAGCCAGCATCGTAAGACCTGCTTTTGAAAACCACAGCAAAGGGTACTGCCATAGTAAACATTAAAATTATTTCTCAAAGTCTATATGGGTTCATTCAACCAAACTAAGTGAAAATTATTAAATATTTGTAAACTTGCACTTTTGCTTTGCCTTAAGGTAAATAAAGCCCACTATCAGATACTCTGTGCAGCAAGAGCATTATCTGAAGTTCACTGCAATTCTTTAAATATTCATTATAAATTCTGTGAGATCAAGATAAGGGTCCGAGTAAGATCTTTATATCCTTTCTGTTGAAAAGTACTAGAGTTTGGAGGGCAACTTGCTTTTCTCTTCATATCCTTCAGTTTATTCTCACACAAGTTCTACCAAATTTTATGGGATTTTCCTATATTATAGTTGGAAAAGTCTTTATTAATCAATGAGTGTATTAAAATTAAAGAAGGAATCTGTTGGGCTCTTGACTATTTGTTGTCAACCACTGCTTGATTGCTTTATGACTTCTTTATATGGTTTTGGCAATGAACCGATTCAATACTAGTTTTGTAATGAGCACATTTAGTACTATCAAGGACCTGTTACTCCACAACTCTACACTGATATGCAGAGACGATGCACGGGTTCAGCTAAGGACCAGGTACCAGAGTTCTGCAAAAAGAACTTATTTATGTTGTTTCCCTAGCAGTCTGTCCATACAAGAGTCTGCAAAGAGGAAATGAACTTGGAAGAGCAGAAAGAGGGTTTGGCAACAAGCCACCTTTAAAAAGAAGATCAAAATATGGCTTATCTTTGCTGTTACTTGATAGTAGGGAAGGCTCTATGGAAGAGTTAAAGCTTACATCTTCACATGTTTACCATGTTAAGAGATGGAAATAGTTTGGAATAATTCCCTACCTAACTAGGCTTTGGAAAAAAATCTCTGACAAAGAACAGCCTCGAGATTAATTAGTATCAAATTCAGGACAAGCGCGTTGGTAACAGGCACCGACTGACAACATTTCTTAATAGAGGCCATTTTTTATGATTTAGCATAAAAAACTTGCTTTTTGATAAAACTCACCACTGTAATTCAGTTTAAACATATTAAAAGCAGGAACCTAAGGGCAGATATGGAAATCTTGGTTTTAACACAACTTCACTTCTTTACTACTATGAAGTATTTATGTGGATATAAACAGGTTTAAAGAAAAATAATAAAATGTTGTCTTTAGTCACACAAAATCAAGATACTAATATTTGCAACACCAGTTTGTATAAACAAACCATTTACTAGCCTCGCTTACAAACAAGTTTCCTTGTTGATGTGTTTTTACATGATTGTTCATTACAGTATTTTGGAATATTTACTGCGGAACATTGGGGACCAGCTATTCTAAAAGAAAGGATACCACAAAAGGATAATTAATTTGAAATATGACAATTCCTGCATGTCAGTAATTAACATTCGTGGTCTCATTCTGGAAGTGAAAGAGAGAATACAAAATAAGACCATAAACCTTCCTTATTATCAACAGATTTCTCTTCAGGCTACAGTGAAAAAATAATAGCAGAGATAGCAAAGAAGCTTGTACTCCCCTGCAGCAGATTTTATATATATGTGTATATATATATATACATGTGGCTTTTTATGTAGTTTATTTATATATATATATAGAGAGAGAGAGAGATACATATATCTGTTTGTAAAGCCTTTAGCTTTGACATTATTACCAATGGGAGAAGAGAAAATTCACACTGCTGCAATGTGGTATTTACTGATATAAGTGTATTTTTTCAGAGCTATTGTTGATATTTTTCTGTGAAATTACTGGTTTAGCATAAGAAAGAGCAAATAAGCATTACCACAAAGTACTAAGCAGCATTTTTTGCAGTGGAAAAAGCAGGAATAAAAGCAGAGGTGACAGGATGCTAGCAGTGAGCTAAATTATTTGGATTTGTGAATTCTGGAATTCAGTTCTGTAACTGAATTAGTCTATAGCTATTTGAGAGGCATAGTAAAATATTTCTAAAGAAAAATACATGTATTTTATATAGGTCAATAGCATATATGATCACTAATCTGTAGTTTCACAAACCATTTACAATATATTGCAGAAGTTTCTGCAAACAGGTGTGTCAAAGTTTGAAGTCCTCCCAGATGTCTTATTTCAGCCTTTTCCAATCTTCCTATTAGTATTTAGCTTTCAGTCTACAAATAAATAGTTCTAAATTTGAATATTATTAATTAGAAAATTGATCAGCATACTGAAAATGAAAGCTTTTTTTGTCTGTCTGTCTTTTTGGTTCCACCTTCGCTAAATGTGATTCCCGTTTTGCACAACGCCGAACATTTCTGTGTTGGCTGATCATGACCCATCTGCATTATACAACCGTCAAAAGCCTGTCTTGGCCTTGGATCACGTTGAAAGCAACTATTGTACAGAGGGTCACTTGCCATTTTTATGTAATTGTCCAGAGAATGTCCTAGTTCACATTTAAATGACTCTATGATACAAAATTTCTCCCAGCATTCAGTCAGGCTTTTGTCTTGCCCTGAATAGATCCTATTAAAAAGCAGAAATGTATGAATAGAGAGATACCCCACTGCCTGCTTCAGCCCACTATAAGCTGTGCCATGCTTGTGAATAAACAATATATACATACGTATATAAAGAGGAAGTTAAAATGAAAAAAATTCAGTGTGAAAAATAACATTTATATTTGGATAGGCTAGCCCAGTGTCGCCAGGTCAGTACTGCAACACCTATTCCGGAGAAAACTGCTGTTCATGCAATACCTTTATTGCTCCTTGTCCCTGAAATCTGGGCTGTTTGCTCTCTTATTATGGCCTTAAACAGGGCATAGCAAGCTACGAACATTGGTTACTGTTCTGTAGTGTGGACAGGGGTAGAGGGTGTCCGGGTCACGCAGACACTGTGAAAGGGTGGTGAGGAGCCAGCGGGGCTGGGGAGCCCACGCTGCAGCTTAGGCAAGGTACTGCAGCACGCCCGACCTTGTAAGCCCGCCTTGAAGCACGGTGATGCGAAGTGTTTTTCTTGCATGGCCCCATTAGCTTAGAAATGCTCCTGACCACCGCACCGCGTGGACATTCCCAGTGTAAAATCAACTCGCTATCAGTGCCGGCCACGGTGACCTCTGTAATCTCCACGGTCAAGTCCTGCATTCGCATCACATCTTCACCCAGGGTGCCATAACTGGAAAGCGCTATCTGTTCTCTCCCCAGTTCTCATTATCATATTTATCAATTGTGTATACTGGCCGCTTTATATATCAGATGAGAGACTGAAGAGTCAGACTACTCCATATAACAATATAACTACAAAGGTGATTTTTTAATGCCAACACCAGCTTCTCTCTTCTGTCAGTCACCAAGTTCTGAGACTAAGAATCAAAATTTGGCAGCCAGATCCAGTAAAAGGCTCGGTAAAAAAAAGGCTTGATAGACCCGTACTGCATACTCACGTGCCCATACTTCTCTTTTCCAAGGGGTTTTAAGTGATTTTTAATCAGCAGCATAAATCAGGCTTTGAACTATAACTGTAAGGCCAAGCAGCCGATCGGCTAGCAATGAGCTGAAAAGGAGTTCAAAGGAACATGAACGTTGCCAGGTACCTCCACCGTGTTTCATGATGAATTAAAAGGTTCCTTTCATTCCAATTACAGAATTCTGTATCACAGCTATCTGTAGCAAGTCACACAGCTGCAGTTTAACTACGGCACAACCATGCTCTATCGAGAGTCAGCTTCACTTGGAGGGTCTTTCGCAAGATCCCATTGAGGCAACGTGTAATCTCTAATTAGAAGAGATTTGCTACAGCTCAGTCCTAAATTATTTTACCATAGATACGTTGGCATTCAGGAAGTATAAAAGCCAGATGATCTAGTTTGATTTCCCATCTATCACTGACCCTTAAACTGTGGACTTGTCATTTGAGGCAGAGAGCTTCAGCCGCCTCCTCGGCGCGTTGCCTGGCAGGAGGTGACCGCGCCGTCCCCCGCCGCCGTGGTGGGCACACACCGCTGGGCAAGGCTGGGGCAGGGGCTGTCCCAGCCGCCGCGGGGCACAGGGCAGCCAGCTCCTGCTCTTGCTGCTCATGGTCCTCAGCCTTTTCGTTAGAGAAATCTCCCTGGGCATTTTTATGATGATTTATACACTGGCTGAAGATTTTCAACTTCCTTTTTTTGGTGCATCCACACTAGCTCTGTAAATAGTATTTCAATATTGGTCTCATAAAAATGTTATGAAAAAATTGTCTCTTTGTACACTTATAATTTGTTTAGCCATATAAACATCTTTTTTTTTTCATGTAAGGCCTTAGCCTCATCATTACCTAATGTTTTGTTGCTCTGTGTGTCATGTGCAAGTTTTATCAGATATGGTATGAATTAATTTACAGTTATCAAGCGCAATGTTGAACAGATCAGAAATGAGTCCTGTTTCCTTCCCTTCTACAAATCTCATCCATTGGTAAAAATCTGGACATAATATTTACATAAGTGTCACAAATGGCAAAAATACTTATCTATATATAGATAAAAAAATTTATATGCATTTTAAAAATCTGCCAGCTCACTCCTCTTAAATATCTCTGAGGTCTGAATCATGGATAAAGCATGTTGCTGCATTTCCAATCTGAATGTCATGGAATACTTTGTCAAAAACCTTGCAGGATTTCACAGAAAGAAAGAAATTTAAAAATTTGGAAAATAAATTCAGTAAAATGTTGATTGGAATGGATGTTATTCCTACCTTTTAATTCATAAGGAATTGAATTGTATACCTGTTTTCTTTTATTTTGACTCAGGCTGACCAGCCTATGGTAGCAGGGGTTATCTTGGCAGCATTATTTCAATGTTAATACTGTATTTATTTTTTATAATATTTCTATATGTATCATCCCATTGCTACTTTTTAATAGATAGTACAATAACTTTAGATCTGCTTTTGTAGGAACAGTAACTTGTTGTAGAAACCTACTGTTTATGCACTAATTGAACATGTTTCAGAATATCTCCTGAAATGAAAAAGCACAATATAGCCCACACTCATGCCAACTTTGCCTAGCAAAAACAAGGGTTGTGATGGGATTTACTCTTACTTTGCTCCAATATGCAAAGGAAGTGTAGATCAGTGAGAGAGAAGGATTATTTAAGGCAAAAGAAACCTACCAAATGGGTCAGTTTAGAACATATGAGAATGTTATAAGATTTTGGGAGCTTTTTGTTTCTGCTTTGATTTTTTGGTTGGTTGGTTGGTTTGGTTTGGTTTTGTAAAAATGCAGTTTGTGGATTCCAAACCGTTTTGCTCACTACCTATCTGGTTTCAGTCTAAGACACAATTCTGGGGGAAAACTGCCCATTTACGGCAGGTCTGCTCTGAAACCAGCGGGAGAGGGAGGGACGGTTGTGAGCCTCAGGAAGCGGAAACCTGTGAACCGCAGCTATTCATTGACATAACAATTCTTACCCGTCAGCGAAGGAGCTGCTAAGAATTGCAATGATTTCCCTACCGACAAGCTTCAGCGAGCGGGGAGTCCTGCAAGCCCTGGCGTTGCCCGGTGCTGCGCCGCGCTGCCGGCCCCGCCGCCCGCCCCGCCGCACCCGCGGGAGGCGCAGCTCTGCAGTCGCACCCTAAGGCACGCTATCAGGATGGCATTTGAACCATTGCCACATCTTCCTTTTTTCCCCAAGGCTTTCTGTCCTGCAGATAACGACCCGTTCTGTGTGGCAGCACCGTCCCTGCTCGTACCTCCGTTCCTGATCAGCTCCTGATCACCGTATCCGAACGCATTGCTCGGCTCCAGCTGGAGCTCACCGCTTGCCCGGACCTCACAGCCTGCCTCTGACTTCTCGGACCCTAGCTGTAATACTTTACCATCTAGAGAGTGCCCTAGATCTTTTTCTGATCATAATTCTTGCTTGCGACTTGGTGCTACTAATTTAGGGGATAGTTTGACTTCTGACTCCCTTGTCTCTAATTCCATTTTCAGCTTTTTTAACCAGCGAAGTACCTTGTGGACCCCTTTGCGCTGCTGACTTGGATTGCGTGACCCTGGCCTGAGTTTCTGCTAAAGCTCTAATCGTTAGGGCAATGGTCATCCTGCACACAGCATTAGCATTCTGCAGTAACAGAGAGTACTCGCTCTTTCCTGTTTAAATTCCTGGTAGCTCTTTCTCATCTAAAAACATTTCCTGTTTTTGTTCCCTTAGACGGTTTTATCAATACATAGTTTTCTTAGTCTGGGTTCCTAAAATTCTTGCAGCAAAGGCTCACAACTCAGTTTTATAGTTCTGCTTCAGTTAGGGAAATATCTGGATCTTCCAAATGCCTCTCATGAGAGAAGATAAAAACAGCATCTACTTTCTTGGGAATAAAGCCTAGATAAACCAGCCAAAACTCAACAGGACAGAATAAACCACGTAGAATAGTTTGCCACATTATTCAATCAGGTGATCTTGTGACATATGAGGAAGAATTATTTTTGCATACTGGAGAGGAGAAGAAATTATTTTGTTAAGCAAGGTTTTTATTTCTAGATTCTTTCACCACTTTCTTCAACAGTGTGTAATCTGAAGTTACAAACAAGTCTTAAGGATATTGATGACAACGTTCTTCTTTCCTTACAGTGGATCTGGGATTTGGTATTAATAATGTTGACAGTATTTACCTAGTATATATTATTTTTATTGCTAACCATAACATTTTTAAAACAAAATATTACTGAAAATATTTTCTTAGTATTTTACAAATAGATTTTATGCCCATTTCAGCAGTGCAATTTTATAAAAAACATGGTTTGTGTCACTTGATTTTATTCTGTTAACATGACTGATTCTGCAAACTTTATTCATGAAAAAAACCTTCTGTCAGAATCCTCCTCCGGTCCATGTGATTTTTTTTTTTTTTTGTGAGATTTAAACGGATCAACAGAATGCTCCAAGGCAAAACTTCTTAGCTTTCAAAGGGAAGATTATACTCAAAATGTAATTTATAATACCAGGCACCATTAGACTTAATGTATTATTCAGCTAAACACCATAATGGTATTCAATTCACGATGAAAATTAAAAATTAATAACTTTGCAACCATTGATTTTCTGTATTCTGCAGAGATACTGAGAAAAGTGAACTAGACTATTTAAAAAAAGTAGCAGCCCATTACTGCTACAAGCTTTAAGGACATTGAACATGTAAACAAACAATAGAATGAATAACATTACCCAGGCAACTTGGACTAATTTGATTTTATATAAAAGCGAAGCAAATGCCAAGGCAAACAAAGGAGCACTGAAATATAACCAACTACGGGCTGGGTTTACTTGTTCCTGTTTGGAAAATGAAGGAAGAAGCATTAGAAACCGCTATTTCCTCTAATGAGGCTAATATCTGTTTTGCTCTGAGTAATTATTCATTTCATACAAATCAACAAAATACAACCCATCTTGCCACCACATTAGAGAATCTCCTGCATATTTATCTGCACCTCTGTGATGACAGGAAGTGTTCTGCTTTCTTTAGGCAATTTAAGGAGAAACTTACACGAGAAAATTACTTAGTCCACAGAAACACAAAATTTTGAATGGTGATGGAAATTAACTGAGATGTTACAATTTCAAGGCCTAAACTATAAGTCTGTCTTTCCTCCCAAATCATTTAGGATCGGATTTTAGACAAAAAGTTATAATGACTTTCTTGATTTACTCAGTAAAGATAACGTTTTTGCAACACAGTGAGTGTCAGCATAATCTGTCTAACTACATAAGGATTTTGAAAGATGCTGAGCACCCTGGCTGTAGATCAGGACTGTACTTAAACACATGTGTAACTTGAAGTACTTGAGCAGTTCCGAGAGAGAAATTCTATACTGAGGTACAGTAACGGTAAAGTAACAGTAACGGTAACATTTCCATTGACTTCGGCGTAGCCAGGACTTGAACCTTGAGCTTTGTTGTTTCTAATAAACTGCTTAAAACTAAGGTTTGTTGGCTTATTTAGATCAACTGGTGTAGCTAAAGAAAAAAAAGACAGGCTTTAGGGCACACAAGCCCTTCTTCAGAAGCAGCAGAATTCAGCCCAAAGTACAAGCTAGGAGTAAAAGCAAGCACAGATGTAAGTATAACTCTGGATGGAATCTGGGACCTTGTATGACTGAGAATGAACAGGAACACTTTGAAGATTCAGCATACATGTAGACATAAAACCACGGCAAAGGCCTTCCTTCAGACCTGCTTCACGTTGCTGCTCACTAATAATCACTGAAAGGAGGTAGGCAGTTTTACGACTTTGTTTCTTCTCCATCTTTTGCCATCAAGAGAATCCCATAGAGTCATAGTAATACAATCCCAAGGTCTACTATTAGGCTTTATGTCATCATGCCTGGGGAAGAGAAGGACAAACCTACTTTGATATATATATATTTCAAAGTTATTTTACTTAGTATTTACTGATCAATACTCATTCAACATTCTAAAATGGAAAGACTATGGCCATAACACACACATAAATGTTTGCAAAAATAAAAAGGACCACTTATTGAAAATTATTTTTCATTTACATATAAATATCATGTACCTCTTGTTTGCAAGAAAACAAATAATATTTATTGGATAACATGGTCGTAATCTACTCCATTCAATCAATAGACTTTACCTGCAATTTATTTTACATTTGCAAGTATTGAAAAAGTCTCTGAATCTCCAGAAGTAATCAGTTGCTATGCTTTGTCACCAAAATGGTTGCTGCATTTGTAGTATATTTATAACTAGGAATTAAAACTCTGTATTAATACATTACAGAATCTATTTATCACAAAAAGTAATGTTCATATGCAATCTTCAAATGCAGTAAAACAAAACAGACTATTCAAGCTACCTACTTATAAGAGCCGCCCTTCAGAGTACGTGTGAAGACACTAGATATGACAGTCAAAAAGTTGTTATAGTTTCTTGTAGCTACTCTGTGCTTATGTGAGAGAAAAATGGAACATTCCTGCAGTAATATTCCTGAATATCTCATTTAGTATAACATCTTACATAGTTGTTTCACTCACTACACTTTTACAGATCTTGAATAAAGATGTTTATCTTAAACTAATTTAAAAAGACACCAACTTATGATGACCGAGCGTCATACAAGTACACACTATACTGACAGATATTTTTGCATAACCACTGATGTTTACTTTCCATAATTCAAAACTGAAACAGTCACTACAAAAAAGATTTACTAAGCTTGACACAAGTAGAATGATATCCGCTCTATAATTTTTGCCGATGTGACAATTGCACATAAATATACATATTCATGTATATAATATTTACTCATATGTAACAACATTTACAAACACAACACTTAGTGGTTCACAGTGCTGTGAAAGAATTTCAATTTATCCATACCTACAAAGGAACAAAGAATAATATAACTGCCCAGACCACATCACAGAGAGACATCTATTTCATAATATTACATGTTTACTGGATTTTTTGTGGTTCATTTTACATGTAATACATTTCTCCTATGAGTATACTAAAATGTTCTGAAGTTCTGCAGGATCTTGTGCTGGCCACTTTGCACTATGGAAACAAATGTGTATCTGTGTGTGTGCGCATCTCTCTCTCTCTTACAAATTAATATAATCTTTATTAATAATATGCTCAATTTTTCAAAGAGTTCTTTTGTTTATTTATATGATGAAGTCCATATCATGATTAGTTTATTTGCAGCTCAGTTTTAAAATGGACAGTAGATTATATAGCTTCTTTTGTGATTATATATCTTCTTTTGCCATAACTATTCAGAATTAAATCTAACACGATAATCTTTCAAAAACATGCAGACTGCACAAAAACCTGCCTTGCTGAACATTTGATCCTGGCTCTATCATATTCTAGTAGAGGACTTATCTACAGTGTTTTTAACATTGAAATCATCAATTTTTTGCTGTACCCTCTCTAGTAGTTCCCTGTCCTTCTTGAACTGGGGAGCCCAGAGCTGGACACAGTACTCCTCACTGCACGTTTCAGGGCAGCAGTGAGTTCTAGGTTGTACATGGCACTCACTGACGTACATGGCATCTGTCTCCTCTCCCTCCCAACAACACCATCCTCACACAATATACACCTTGGAATTTCCTCGGAATCTCCCAAGGTACTGACAATAATTATTTGCATCCATATTAACAAGCATTATTGGTGCTAGTATGCTACTGAGTTACAGCTTAATCAATTCAGTATTGTTCAGCTACAGTGTTAGGAAATTTTAAAACTGAACTTGTTTTGTGGTTCCAAGAAAAATTTCATTTTGAATTAAACATACAGAATCTTTTAGTCAGAAAGGCCCTTCACAGAGCTGTTGCACGTGACATCTGTGGTCTGTCCTATCATTAGTGACATTGCAGAACAAGGACATTATCATAGCTAATTAACATCTAAAGTATCCACTATCTATTAATTAATCACACCAGTGTGAGAGGAGAATCAGCTTTGTGTATGCATACAGTGTAATCCAGAGGTCCTTGAAGGTAGACTGCAGGTATTTTGCCAAAAGACTCAGCAATGGGGCAGAGGGGCATTTGACATTTAATTCACATAGTAGATTTGTATTTGCTTTGATGTCTGTTTTACTGTTTTTTCATCTGTTTAAATTTCAAATAGTGTAATACAGCTTCTTACCATTGGTAATGATTTAGATATGGTGCCACATGGGACCACAGCATCGCATGGGAGGCCTCTAGTCAATCAGGAAAAAAATGGGGCTTACTAGAGCTGTAAAAAGTCAAGAAGCTGGCTAAAGGCAAAACTGCAATATACACACTTTAAAAGTGAAGCACTAGTATGGAAGAAGATACCTTGCACTGAATCTTGGGAACATTTTGTTTTCTTAGCACAAAAAGAAATTAAATAAATTAGATTAAATGTTTTTTTAGTTTAGGCATTGAGTTATAATTATGCATATAGTTACATGCTTTATTCAGAAAGTATTCTACCTTGGTCTATTCACTTTTCCAAAGACAGAAATTCAAATTCTTGCCCACTTTCCTCTATTTCTTTCATAACAATTGTATTCAATTTCTCATATATGATTTTGCATACTATGTCTGGTTAAAGATGAGAGCAAGTAAGGTAGCTGAATAAGATAATTTAAATTAAAATCTGAAAAACAGCAAAATAGAAGGCTGAAGGCTGATTTTTATCTCCACAAAACACTGTATATTCAATACCAAACACAAGAAATTCTATGTATTAAGCCCGTGCAGTAGCAGCTAAAGATAATCTTACAGAAAAATGAGCGCAAGAGCAGGTGATGGGGACTCAAAAGGAGGTCATACCAAACAACAGCTATTTGTTGTTAAAGCAAGCGAAACAACAAAATCTCTTTAAATAATCCTCTCTCAGGAATGAGGCCACAAAACACACACAGCTTCTGAGCAATCTCCCAACTTGTCAGCTGAAGGGAAAAGCTGTACAGTTCTAACTATAGGAATGAAATACACCATCTCATATAACCATAGTGCTGTGAAGCAACTCTGACCAATGCATTAGAGCAAACAGGTATCTGACATTTTGGAATAAAACTGATAGATGGTGTACTGCCCAAATACAGACTATATTTAACTATTTAACTATAGTTTTCTTTTATCATGCAGTAGAATATTTTAGATTATGAGAAAATACTTTAAGACATCATGATCTATAGTAGCTCCAAATATAGATTCAGGCCTCCACTGTTCTACAACTTAACATCATGTAAGATATTATTTGTTGTAAAGCACTACACTGACAAACTTTGTTCTGAATATTGGGAGCTTCCTCGCCACAACAGAGTTAGCACAATCATTCTTCAGCCTTCTTGGGCACTGTAAAAAGTCTATGAGTTATTCCATGACCCTGAGAGCTTCTATTGATGTGATATAACTCTAGAATACAATAATTTATCACCTGGGCCATTATTCCATAAGTAGAACTAAACAACTGACTTTGGTGAACACAGCTGAAAAGATCTTTTATTACTTCAAAGGAGACTGCATAAGGAAATAATATTGGTGAATCATATGTAACCTGCAATGGGTATTTCTTCTACTCTTGTAAAATTAAAAACACAAATTGGCTGCAAATTTCAACACAAATAACATGCATGTCAGAAAAAACATATGCAAGCAGATCTTCAGGAGAAGCCCTGTTTTTGGTAACGTTGTCTATGTACAAAACAGTAAACCTTATCGACAGAATTGTTATAAGAAAAAGGTAGTAGAAAAGTCCTTAATTATGAAATAAAGTGTTTTTAAGATAAATAGGACTAAAAATACAATTAAATCTGTTTACATTTAAGACTAGCTAAATGTGTAAAAAAGCAGATACGGTACAGCTCTGTTTTCCTGCTACAGGGTGATAAAGAGAAAAGGAACTCGGGCCTATTTCACCCTTTACACCTGTGGGTGTAGCGACAGCGTTAAAAGGGCAAGAAGGGAAAAGACAGAACTGCAGCAGACACTCCTAGTCAAAAGTATAAAAATGGGTGTGCTAGGCACATGATTAAATGAAACACAATCCATGCAAAGTTGGAATGTCCTACTTGTAGTACCTCTATCCTTATAACATCTGCCTCTCTCATTATCACATATTTCCATTGACCATAATCTCTGTTTACTCCTTTCTTATCCCTTAATCTGCACATTTTTACTTGCCAATATCCAAACCACATGTTGTTTATCTCAGAAATTATTCTTTATCCTGTATTTCCAAACCAGAAAACTACCCTTAAGCTTATTAATTTTCCTCTCCCCTAGTTCCATTCTTTCCTGAGCAGCAGTCTACATCACTACCTCTGCCACTTTGTCACAGGAGATGCCAGGAACCCTGAAACAAGACTAGGTTCCCATATGAGCTGAACTGTTCTCTAAAAACTCTTATCCCATGGTACTGGGGTGGAAGTCTGCACAAGAGAACACAAAATGGACTGCGTACATGAACCACTCGGAAGGGCAAATGGCTGGTAGCAGAGAAGCGAGTCACACCTCTCAGCTGCTCAGCCATTGTCTCAGAAGTCTTATGAAATGCTAAGATTTAATGTTGTTTGGGGTTTCTCTAAGAAAGGATTTTATACCATACTTTGCTAGGGTTGCATGCATGCTTACCAAGCAGAAAATGTTAAAATTATTTAACTCACAGTTTAATTGAGCGTTATCTAGTTCATTTTACATCATTACTTATGGGTTATTCAGCATCAACATTCAAAGACCCCTGTAAAGAAGAAAATCCAACACATCCAACAACATTGAACATTTGATACATTTTTCCATCAAGTATTCCAGGAAAATCTTTGAATTTACCAAGTATAGTAATAGCTGAGTCTGACTTAAAAGTCTTTTGTACTCTGATGCTAAAACACCTCCTGTACTGTAAAATTCTGCTCTTTTCGAGCTTATTCCGGGGGCAGAAATTCTTGAGATCCTGTAGAAATAAAAAATCCTAAGGACTCACTGGGGAAAAATGAACCTTAATTTAACAGATTTGCCTTGTAGACTGTAGCATCTTATGAGATTTGACTGGAACTTTTTCAGAGATTCACAAAGTTTTATCTTACGTGCAGGCTGTTTTATCTAAGAAATCCTGCGAAGTCTACCGTGTTTCAAACTGGCTGTGCTCACAAGTTTGGGGGGGGGAGGTGGAAACGGTGGATACAAAGTCACAGAGAAGCTGATCCAGCTGATCCTCCAGCTTGGAGGAGGAGGTTGGACCAGATGATCTCCTGAAGTCCCTTCCAACCCGAATTTTTCTGTGATCCTATTGTAAAGTAACAGGATCTTTCTTCTGCAATCCAGACAGCCCAACACGTGCGTGGTGGGGAAAGAGTTGGAGACGTTGCGTATAGTTTTCTTAAGGGTTTTGTATTAAAGACCAAAACAAGCGAGGAACGGACCAGCCCATCGACAGGACGGGGCCGGGCACAGCCCTGCCCCCGAGCTCTGAGGAAGCCCGCCAGGCGCACGCAGACAAAGTTCACCGAGAAGTTCTGAGCCGCGGGCTGGGGTCGCTTGGTTGGGCTTTCTTTTGGCGGGGGGAAGATGCTGCTGACGGGTGAGTCTCAAGAGCAGAAAGCCCCGCTGCTGCCCCAGGCCCCCGTCCCGGCCTCCCCCTCCTGAGGGGACGACCGCCCTGCAGCCCGCAAACACCCGGCGCCGGTGGGGGCCGGGCCCCCGGGCACCTTTGACGGCTCTGGGCAGCGAAGCGGCGGGAGGCGAGCACAAGGCAGGCGGGGACGCCGGTAGCCGACGGGGAGCAAGGCGGCGGCCGCAGGCGGGGCCGTGACCCGGCAGGGCGCTCCCCCCCCACCCCCGCCGGCTCTCTCCGCCCGCCACGCC
>VFFE01006811.1:460168-495442 GCA_008921705.1 Burhinus oedicnemus | reverse complement strand
CCGCTTGCTTGCGTGTGAGGTAAACTCGGCGCGTGGCGCCTACGCCGGCGTTGCGTTTCAGGTGAGGGAGGGGGGGGAAGGAGAGAGAGAGCGGGGAGGCGCTCGCTCCCCCTCCCTCCTCAGCGCCTCTCCGGCGGCCCCGGGCGCGAAACCCCGCCGCTCCCTTGCTTCTCTTCTCCCGGCGGAGTCAAAACAGCCCCCTTCCCAAAATGGGCTGCACGCTGAGCGCCGAGGACAAGGCGGCGGTGGAGAGGAGCAAGATGATCGACAGGAACCTGCGGGAGGATGGCGAGAAGGCGGCCAGGGAGGTCAAGCTGCTCCTCTTGGGTAAGGGCTGCCGTGAGGTGAGGGTCCACTTGAAGTTAAACCTCCCCCCTCCCTCCCCCCCCGAGCCCTGAGTGGAAGAGCTTCGCTGAGGGGAAGAGCTTCCTTGAGGGAAGGTGCCCCCTCGCCCCCCAGCCCTGAGGTAAAGGCCCCCTGTGTAGGCGAGGGCCGGGCAGGTGCCCGCCGAGCCAGCCGGCAGCTCGCGTGGCGCCCGAGGGTGGCTGAGGAGGGGGCCCGGCTCCTCGGGCTCGAGGGCGGTTGCGCGGTGGGATGCCTTCCTCGGAGAAGGTGGCAGAGGGGACGCCGCTCTGCCGCAATGGGGTACGTGCTCCTGGCCCCTCAGAAGCCTGCAGGGTGAGGGGGGGCGCGGCAGCCTGTGAAGGCAGGTGGGCGCCTCGGCTTCTTTCGGGGTTAGAGGCAGGGCGGTTTTGGGGACGGCGCAGTTTGTCCCGGGGCCCTGGCTTAGAGCGGGCCCGGACTTCCACGTGAAGGGGGTAACAGCTCAAACTTTGGGCGTGGATTCTGTGTACCGCTGCTCAGAGGAAGGAAATTTTAGGTTGGAAGATGTTTGCTCTTAACGTTTCTTGTAGACCCGAACATCTCCTAAACTGTTGCTGGAAGAATAAAGTGCAGAAAGCATCAAAGGAACAGAAGGCAAAGCACCGTTTAACTTTTTGCATTGTTTTATTTTTGTGGAAGTTGCTTATGTTGCTGAAATCTTACAACGGGAAGTACGATCCTGATGGGGGTTCTAAATGTATAATAGAGTGACTCACATAATATGCTATCATGTGTTCTTAAGTCTTGCTCACAAGTACTTGAAAGCTAGCTTTTTGTATATTTTAAGTGGCATGCCTGTGTGTAAATATAAGTAAAATAATTGATATACAAGAAAAAAGGAAGTGAGGGTTTTAATTAGAAACAGCTTTGTGCAGGACTAAAACTACTGTGCAACTTGTGGACAGCTGAATGCTGCAAGATTTGCATTGTATTACTGTTGCAGGGACTTCTGCAGTATATGCTGTATAGCTAAACCAGACTGGATCTTTCTAATCCGGAGTTTAAAAGCTGTTGATTTGCAGCTTTCCTCGTGCTGCCCTTCCCCTCCCAGAGCTAGTTTCAGGCAAACTGTAAACGACTGCTCAATTTCTCACTCCCCTCGACATTGATTTTGCTAGATTGTAGCGAGTAGAGTACTGCAGATGAGCAAACGTTGTTTCTGTTGCTAAATTCTAAAATAGCTCCAGAAAGGTACAGGAAACTGAAACACTTTCATGTGTAGGTGAAGAGATAAAAAAACCCTAATATAGGAAAAACAAATGTCCTAAAAATGTGTTTATAGATTTAAAATTTCGCTTATGAGAGAAACAATTAGAGCTTTTCTTTTTGGTTTGTTTTCCAGAAAGTGTTAGGCTTTTGGTTGGTACTGTGCGTAGTCCTGTACACCTTTGGAATCCTCAGATTGTTGCGTGGAAAGGTTATCCTGTATGTGATAAATAGCAATATTGCAGAAGATGTTATCTCTTTATTCCATTATTCCAAGGTGGCAAAGCAATGCTTTATATGTCTTCTGGCAAGGCATTTAAAATGATTTTTCAGTATTTTGCTGTTCTGTATGGAACTTCTAGTACATGTAGTTTGGTAGTCATCTTCATATCTTTCATTGTATTCTGTGGATACAGATAAAGTCTCCATCTATAGAAAGATGCTTTAAACTTGAGAATTAATTTTGTCGCTATTTTCAGTTTAATGCTCTTGTGTATAAAGTCCTATGTTAGGAGCTTTTATTTTTAAATTTTATAAATTCTGTGGTTTTAGTACAGAAAAGTTTTTGAGGAAAGTATGTTTTGTTTTTTTTTTCTGGAATCTCATGAAATCTTAGGGTATGGAACAAATGCTCAAATACATGTGTTTTCTCATAGTGTTCTGAGTGGTAGCTCAGTTGGTTTGATATTTCCCCCTCCCCTATTAAAAAAGAGGTATGAAAACTATCTGGCTAGCTTCTTTTATGCTCAGTGTTTGAATCATTATTTAAACAAAAATTACCTAAATGTTTACTGAACTCAGAATGAGGTTTTGTATGTACATCCATGGACGCATTTGTGTATTTCACATGTCTTGGAATGAAAGTTTTTCTGTTACTTTTCCTTGTGACTGTGTCAGATGTCTTAAATGTTATGTGAATGCTTTTCTGAGGGCAAAACTATTTAAAGTTACTTCCACTAGAGTCACTTTCTTCTTGCTGCTCACTTTCACAATTGCTTGTTCAGCCCATATGTCATCGTTTATCATCTACTTGGTTGTAGTCCTACATCTATTTATGGGCTTGTTCTGTTAAAAAGATACTGAAATAAAAGGAAAAGTACAAATTGTGGTCTGTTGCCAGAAAATGCAATGTGTGAGAAGCATCTAAAATATGTTGCTTATGTAGAAAAAGAACATGTAGCTGTATACCTGTTGACCCAGTAAGACAGACTTATTCCAGCATCTATTAAAACTATATTTTTGTGTGGTAATTACAGAATCCTGAAGCTTGAGCTAGAATGCTCAACTGAGGAAAGATGTGTTTACAAAATCAGTCATTAGTTATTTCTAGCCTTTAAATTTAATTTATTCCATTATATGCTTTTCTAAATTTTTTTTCCTAAACCAGGAAATTGCAGTGATTTAATTAAGAGATAGTTGTGACATTGCTGTACCAAAACCATGACTTTGTGAACAATATCACTGATCCATGTTAGATTTATATTTTGTTGTCCTGTCTCTAGGAAGAAGCAGACATATTTAAGCTGTGCAAAATACTATCAGCCTGGATAATCTAACTTCTTTCATCATATCTGTAAATTGGTGCGTCATTTTGTACAAATTTGACTGCAGGTCATGCATCAGGTCTTGGAAAATACTGGATTCTGGATGTTATCCATGGTATAACAACATTTTAACCTAGTAATTCTATGCGCTTCAATGTGCTATCCCAACAGCAGGAGAACCTTTTCTGGAAAATTTCTGAGCTCCATCCTCATTATTAGAAGTAAGCTGAATTTAAGCATGTAGTTTGTAAGCCAAATGGAAAATGCTTGTTTATACATGGAATTTGGTGATTTTATTTTTTTAAATCATTAAATAAATGAGCTTCTTCCATTTAAAATTATTTTCAATCAATGTCTGACAGAGAAATACTTAAATTTAATGGGAACTCAACAGAAAATGTAAGTGCAGTCTGGTACATTGTCTGACACTAAAAATTTAATATAGGAAAGCACTTTTCCTTAAGCACTTCATTTGTGTCAAGTTGACAGTTCCTGAACTTGTGTTTCCTAATTGCTTGAAGTAATATTTTGTTTTATTGTATTTTTTTGTTGTTTCTTATAGATAGGGTCATATACTTAGCATAAGTGAGATTTTTGAAAAGCAATGTATATTTTGGCTGGCTTCCAAGTAGACAAAGTAGTAGACCCAAGCTGTTTTTCTCTTCCATGGTTCTTCATCTTAACTTTTAGTGTTCAACAAATAAAAATTCTGGTGATGTTTGCAGAATGAATGTAATTCTACTCATGTTGGGAGATAGTGGTTCTGTGTGACTGATCTGTGTGCTGCATTAATATACATGTGATCCAGATCAGGTGTGGATTTGCAAGTACATTTCTGTTGAATTAGCTAAAGCACATAAGACTGAATTTATGCCAACTGCAGGAGAACAGGCAGTACCTCATTTAGTAGAAAGCCTTCTGGTATGAGGTTAACTCATCAGGTTTTATGAATACATTCAAACTGGCAGCACGAGTTTATAGGATTAGCGCTTTGTCTTGTGGATTATCACATTCTTCACCTAATATAGCAAATTCACTGTTCGGGTTCTTAGTATCTTGAATGAAAAAGGCAATAGATATGTATTAAACATTCTTTAGGAATGAATCCTGAGATCCAGGAGGTAACAGACCGTATATTTGACAACTGTTATTATCTGTCTTCTTTCTGGATAATCATGTTTGTAGATTTAAGTTCAATGGATACCTTTATACTCATGACCAACAGAGCCACTTTTCCACTCTGGAATAGATCCTTGTGATTTATACTGGACCATCGGCATGTTGTGTTCTTAGAGATACCCATTTTTTGACTTAAGACAGAGTACTGCCCTTAATCTTTTTCATTGCAGTTCTTCCTGTTCCTTAAGGCAGTAACTAGAACAATTCTGTTCAGTTGTTACTCTAAATCTTCGCATCTCAGGCATCTTTTTCTGGCTGTTTTTTCGTTAGAGACCTGCATCTTTCTGTCTGCTCAGTCAACTCACTCCCACTGCATACTCATCTTTTCAACAGCATGATGCTCACAGTCCTTGGCAATACCTGCCTTCCTCCAGACCTGACTGCACATTGGACTAAAAAAATATATGTGTGTTTTTTGTACTGTTACTTCTCTTGCCTTTCCTCCAGAGTATTCTGTTTCTCCACAGTTGCAGACAAAAAACGCTTTAGAAATCTGAACTTACGGGAGCTCTCAAAAAACCCCTTATTCTCACAAACAAGTATTGCACATTTCAGAGATGTTGACCTCATCTTTGTAAGTTATGCCAGCCTAGTCTAAAATATTTCTGACAAAATATTTCCTGTCTCACCTTCAGAGACAACTATCTATAGATATTTATAAAGTTCACCTCTTATTTAAAAGCTGTTTTGTGATACCTGAAAGAAGTGTTAAATGTTTGTGGTTTTGTGTGGTTTGGTTTTTTTTTTCCTTGTTGGTCTTGTCTGTCTGCCCGCCCCCACCATCCCCCGAATTTCTGCCTGTCTGCTTAGATTTAGCAGGAGTTCTGAACTAGGAGCTCTCTTTTATTTTCATACGGTATAGTTGGACTCTGGCAATCAGAATGTTATTTATGTGGACTTTTATATCTGACTTTGTAGTTAAGTCAATGAAATCCTCAAGCCTTTGTACTAAATATAACGATAATTTCAAAGAACAAAGTCAAAATTGCTAGATTCCCATAGTGTAATAAGCCCCCTTGCTTTTGTGAAAGGAGGTTCATGGATGTACAGAAAACACAGCCATTCAGTTATAGTTGTGTTTGTATAATTGCAGTTGGGGTTCTTTTATGCTTGTCTCTTTCTATTTGAATGTTGGTGTAATAATTTACAACATCATAATATTGATCTTTAATGTGTGTATAGACTTCTTCACTACAATACAAATTATCTTTAGTGATTTAGGGTCATCTGTTGCATTATTTTAAATCTTAATTTTTGGAAGTTTCTTTATAAAATCACCATTTATGATTGTATTATGATTTTAATTCTTTAACAACCTTGGGGAAAAAAATTACTTCAGTGCAAGTTGTCTTAGAAGGGGCTAAAAAGAAACTGTACATTTTATACTATGTCATGATACCATTAATGGCGACTTTGCTTTTTTGTCTCATGACTAAAAAGTGTGGTTATGGATATATAAAAATTACCTTAACTTATCTTGTGTCTGACGTTAAGGGTTTTATTTATTTATTTATTTTAAGAGTTAGCAAACTTTTTAAGCTTAAAAGATGATCTTTCCTTCAAGTTGTATTTTAAAAACAATTTAATTCTCCCCCGCCCCCCCCGCCCCAAATTAAAGACCAAAAACCTCTGATAAGGTACTTTTTAGTAAGCTGTTCACTCCCAGCACCAGCGGTGCCTCAAGACTACACATAAGTTCTGTAATACACTGACTTAATTAGTTTCTTTCTACTTTTTCTGGCAACACAGTTTATGGTATCATCATCGTGCTGATACGACTGTTTACTTCAGTCCTATAGATTATATTCCTGAAATGATTGTGTATTTAAGCTAATCTCCTTTTGTGAAGCTGTTTTTAACTCACTTCAGAACTAAAGTTTACAGTATAGCTCCTTGCATAGTTGTGTTGGCACAACTTGAACAGGGGCTTTGTGCTATAAAGACTTAAGCTGTGCTGATCTACATAGTCGTATCACCAAAGTGGATTGTTCTTCTGCTGCCACGTTTTAGCCTTTAGTGGTTTTGGTCCTCTGAGAAGGAAGACTTGAGTAGTTGGCACATCATAAAGTCTGGCTAAATATTTTGAAACCAAGTCATGGGTCTGGCTTCAGAGGGCATGGAATTCTGAAGTCAGTTTTGCTGCTGAGCTTGATAGATGTCTGCAGTGTTCCTTGTAATATGCTATCTGGCAAAAGTCAAGGTAGAAAACTGGAAGTAGAAAAGAGATATTTAAGATGTTGTGTTAATTTTTCTGCCATGGAAATGTTGAAATAAAGATCTGAATTAACTTGATAATTGGCTATTAAAAGGTTTTTTCCAAGATGTGTATAGGAGAACCTGTATAGATGAAAACTTGGTATTCTGAGTCTTAGTCATTGTCTGGCTTTACTGAGGTCAGCTGTTCTATTTATTACCTTTGTTTGCTCAGTGTCCTATTGTTACCTCAGGCTTTGTGTAAATTACTGTTTTGTTATTCTGTAAATGAAACGTAGTTGGCTTCACCTGAGAGATTCTGTATCCAAAAAGTATTTAAGTTGGTAAGGTATATAGAGAGCAGTTGGAGAAATCAGTACTCTGAACTTGTGAGAGCAAGAAGTTTTGAGTGCACTATTCAGACAAATACAGTTTTTGAAATGACTCCATTTAGTGATGTTTGAGTGGAAGGATAATTAAGATACTGAACTTTATTAGATGATTAAGGCAAAGATAAAATCTTTTTGCTTAGGTACTTTTGTGTACTCTGAATGTATGCTTTTGCAATAAAAGATCTGAACTCATCTCTTAATGCTAAAATTATTTTGTTGTCCTTGTCCATTGACTAGGAGCAGACAAGACAATAATAATGTTTCTTAATGAGAATCAAGGTGGGAAATGAAGGAACGTTATGATGTCATAGACTAATTATCTATGTTTGTGACTGCTCATAACCCTTTCACAGTGTAGCTGTAAGAAGTGTTAGAGTTGGGGATTTGGAAGATATTTCCCGTTATCATGGCTTTGCCCTTGGTATTTACAAAGCTGTGGAGCCAGCCTCAAAATCTCTGGAATTATCTATAGCTTGAATATGTAATAGGAAGGAAAGTATCATGTGTCTGTTCATGCTGTCCCAGCAAAATGGCCTAAAAATCACCTTGTGTCCCAGATACTGGTATGCATTATTCCTCGATTTGAAAGTATGTTATCTGTTCAGATCAAATTTTGACTTTCTGCTTCATTTTGTTTTAATTGATGTCTCACCCCTTCCTTGAAAACTATATTTCTGTGTAATTTTTCAAAATTTCTGTTGATATCATTCTTTCAGGATCTCAACTGATGGGAGTAATTAATATAGAGCATTTAAGAACCAATTCTTTAAGAGAATTGTTGTTAAACTTATGATAGGCATATAAATTGCTTTCCTTTCCTGGCTTTGGTAATTGAAGGGTCATTGAAGCTCTGAATAACATAATTTCTTGTCTGTGTAGGTATCAACTTAGTAAATCAAGTAGCGGTGTTGACATATATCTATATGTTTATTTGGGCACTATGTATTTATATTTAGATATGCATGTAAACTGCAATATTATATGTAGCTATATAAATTCATACTGAACTTAGAAAATACTTTTCGTAAAGCTACTTATTTAAAGGAATCAACACCATTCGAATATACAGGGCTTCAATTTATGAAATAAACTGTACATAGTTGCTTTTTCATATATGCTTTTTAGAAATGTAGTATTGCATTTGAAGTGTGTAATGTACTTAGCAAAGGTACCTGATTAAATCTTTAGTGAAATATAACAGTATCTAGGCAACCAGAATGGACAGGAAGTCTTCACAATCATTGCTCTAAACTGATTTCTTTTAAAGAAGAAATCAATGTACTGTAATGAAAATTCCTCTTGGAAGCTGTGAAGCAGGTTTATAATTCTTAATATCTTGTAGAATTTAATATGGTCTGTTTCTTGAAATGAAAATACTGTTACAATCAAATGGCTGCCTATATGCCATCTTCCCTTTGCAAAGTTGATAAAATAACTTCTTGCATACAGCTGTATGTTGTTTTTTACATGGATGAAGCTGTTGTTGTTTGGCTCATAATATGAGTTGTTACCCATTAAGATTGTAAGGACGTTCTGAATCTCTGGGGTTTTTTTAGTAGTTTCCAGTAAAACTCAAGAGGTTCTTGCCTACTTTCTAAATCCGTATCAGAATTCTTGAAATAAAGAGTGCATTTTGTCTAATACTGTAGTGACGTAAGCAGTTGAACCATTCTAGAAGCTCTGTGTTGCTCAAAAGGAGAGTGCTTTTGCAGCATCTGGCTGAATGGTTTTGCCCTCTCCCTGGCACTTTTAAATGCTCAATTCAGTTTTGTGCTGGTTTAATAGTCAAATTGGCTGTCCTGTTTGGACTTAGTTTGCTGCTAGAATGGTCAGTTTAACTGGTATTTAATAATGGTCTGGTGAGGAACTGAATAAAAGCATGATGAGGAGCAGAGATACATGCCCTATGCAAATGAAGTACTGGAAATGCATAGCCGTGGGTGGAGGGGGAAAATGGGTGCAGAATAGGATTCTTGCTGCATTTCTGTGTCACAGTTTGCTGTAGAATCAGTTTAGGAATAATGTGAAATTGTGTTCACCTGCAAGGTCCGGTTGGTAGACATATTAAACTGTTTTCAAAACCCACTTATTTTAAAGCCTCATTGCTGGAATAGGAGATAGCACCAGTCTTTCTCAAGGACCGTGTTGATGAGGGCACTTGATTGGAAAATTGACGTAGGAGTTTGTTTTCATTCCAAGTCCAAGAAGTCTCAGACCTATGTTTCCTTATTCTTCGGAATGCTCTTCTAACTTACAGGTCATAGGCTTGACTAGGAAGAATCCTGTTATACGTAGCACTTTGAAGAATGCAAGATGGTAGTGGACAAGAAGCATAACTGCTAGCTCAGTGTCCAAACAGTAGAGAGGAGAATAGAGACATTGGTCTCCAGTTAAAACGGTAAAGTTGTACTAATATTATAAACAGAATACAGTATGGCTGTAGTATTGGAATGCAATTTTAGAACTTGCTATGACTGGCGAAAAATGTCTTGCCATAGCAAAATTTGGAGTAAACATGACAATTGTCTTGAGTATTTATAGATTTTATTTAACTAAATGTTATTTTGAATGCCCACTGATTTCAGAATCTGCCAATAACATACTGTACAAGGGTGGACTGAAAATAATAAGCTGTGAAGTCTCATTTAAGTGTTGTCTGTATTCTTCATGCATTAAATATTTCTTGAAGCATTTTGAAAGTGGATTTCTCAGCTGTATGCAGGTTCAGTTACTGATCCTTAATAAATCCGGTAAACTCTTAGCAAAACCATTACATGCTTTCTAAAGCTCTTAAAGACATTGACAGGGATTCCTTCTAATATGCTTTAGTGCCTCAGTGTTTGCTAGCAAAGGCTGTCATTTAATTCCTAGGTGAGAGACTACTTAGGTTATTTTCTCTGTCTCCTGTTCTGGAACATAGGGCCTTTTGGGGTTAGATTAGATTGGGTTTTGACAACATACTTCTTTGAGGCCTAACAAGCTGCTATTTCTGTAGGTATCTATCTTATTCCTTGCTTCTGGGCTTGTTAGGTGCAACTGCCTGTTTCAATGGGTTGAAATTTTTATATACTTCAAAGCTTTCTCAGGTTAATTTGAGACCAAAGTCTATTTAAACCACAACAACAGAAGAGTGCCAAATTTTTGTTTTAGTACTGTTAACCACAAGTCATAATCTGCTTGTAGGTAGCTTTGTATGGAAAAATGCATGTGTATGTAACAAGAATATGGTTGAGTATATGCATGAACTGTCTTTCCTGGTTCAAGTACAAATAAGAGTTCTGAAAACATTTGGTTTTGAAAAAGATCAGTCTGGTTAGCTAGATCTTTTCATTTAACATTTTAGTCTGTGTCACTTTAAGTCCTTAGAGTTTTTTGGTGGAGGTGGAGACCTTTTTGTAGTGAACTATCAATATGCTTATTCTCCTTTTTTTTGTGGATCTTACTCCTCAAGCTACAAGATGAAAAACACTTAAGTTAGGCATTGATGAAGACAGAATTTGTGTGAGCTAAATTTTATTGCACTACTTTTACAATAATGGGCTAACTTTCAGTATAACTACATTTGCCCTTGTATAAACTTTGACAATACCCATTGATCTCATTTGCCAATAATGCCTTGGTGTTACATGAAAAGTAGAGTTTTGAATAAATCTACAGTTGGATCTGTCACAACTGTAGATAATATAACAGCATTGCAAGTCGAGCCTGAGATGAAAATATGCTGCGAATTCCAAGCTCTTTTGTTGTATCTCTCCACCACAATAACCTGCATAAAGTATGCCTCTGTTGCAGTGGAGAATTTTTTGTAAAGGATCTTTGATTTTGATTAATGATAGTCTGCCTAGTAGTAGAAGTTCTCTCTGGTGTCCAGTCACTGAACCTACCATCTTTGCGCACAATATTTATAGCTCAGTGAACAGCACAAGGCCATGAAGGCCAACCACACTGTCAAGAAAAATGTCAGGGTGCTCTGGAGTTCTAGAGGTTTATTAGATATATATTTGGAGGTCTGGATGAGGCATGCTGTACTCTGTTGGCAGAAATTGACAGTAACTGTCAATTGTAAGAGAAAGTGAGGTGGTTCTTTCTATTAGAGCACTCAGCATTTATCTCATGTAGTGTGGTCATATACAATATCTACTCAAACTCATGCTCTAGAAAGTCCTTAATACCTTGATTACAAATTATGTAGTGATTGTTTCTGAGCATATTACTATGTGTTGAAGAAGATAACCACTTTTACTTCAATTTTTTTAAGTAACAAATTTAAATCTTATTTTAATTTTGAAGAGAAGATCAGTTGTTTGCTATTAGTGAAGATCCATTAGAAACACTAACAAGTTTCTGGACTTTCAATTTTGAGGAGATTCCCAAATCTTTTATAGGATAGTAGCGTGGAGGCTGGCCTTCGATACATTTAAGCAGTAAACTGATAATTTTATCAAGCTACTGTCAGCATTGACATTTTAGATAAACTTGGAGCCACGAATGTTGTAGCCACTGCTGGTGCGCCATATAGTTGTCAGGCAGCAAGCATGATTACTATGTGTTTTTCACCTCTAAGTGTGCATCCATACCCTTATTTAATTTCTGGAATAAGTAAGAGGTTTATTTCCAAACCTTTGAGTCTCAGCTTGTCATGGGCCTACTGGGTTTGGCATCTCACAGAAGGGAAGTTACACCTATGCCTTGAAGAAAATTATTCAGATTTTCAAGTACGATGGCACTGTCCCGCTGTAAGGCAGTGATACTGTTTTTTAAGATGTCTCTTGTATGTTCTCAACAGATGTGTCTTTTTAAAGTAGATTCAATTCTGCGGTACCATATTTCCTTTTGAATGTTTCACCAGAGTTTCTGAAATATGACACTTGGGATCATACTGGTGCTCTCCTCTGTAGTTGGACAATGAGTCCGCAATATGGTTATGGTATAAGTGATGCACATAATGATAAGAGGGTTCCTACTATATCACAGTAGCTGTATAGCCAGTAATTTGAACCAGTTGAGGACTATAAATATAAAACCAGTTTTGAAAAGCTAGATATAACTTGTATTCAAAAGATGCATGCATTCAAGTGTGTTGTACATAAAATTGCACATAACAAAAAACTTCTGCTAAGGTGTCTTCTTATCACATACATCAAATTCTATGCAAAAAGATTTCATAAAACCTTTGTCATAAAAAGATATTAAGCACTAATAGAAAATTTGAAATAGCTGGAAACTCAATTCATACTTCTAAAGATAAAGATGTGAATAGAAGTTACCTTAAGGTTTGCAAAATGGAGTATGTGCTCGTTTCACCATAAGCTCTGTTTTTTAGAATTGAGTTCCAGAGGTTATACTGCATATAACCCATACTTTTCTTTTGCTATTTCAATACTAAACTAATACAGTCTCTGTCACTTGCTTATCTGTTTACTATAGTAATAATCTAGGCATCTAAGAAGCTTAAGGCATTTGATTGGAGGTCTGGACTGGAATAAACACACAGGATGCTAACATGAGTTAATATGCGATTGCTTTTTGAGGTAACATTTTATGTTAATGCTTTTCTTAAATGATGTTTTATATATAATATATTGACTATTTTGTTGTGTCCTGTTGATTTCAAACATCTACTAAGAGCAATACTGAAGACCTAGGAAAGAAATAGTTAGTTGTAATTAACTCTTTATTAGGGAATTTACAAAAGTGACAGTGGCTTGTAGGTTTAAATGGTGCTGCTTCTGTTGAACTAATACTGCGTACAACTACTGAAACCTTGAGAATTATCTCAGATCTTTTATGTGAGTCAGTGTTGTAATTTTAGAATCTGTCACTCCTGTGGTTTCAACCAGTGATGTAATCTGGGTTTCACACTCTCTTACTACATGGCTAAGTTACTGAAATATTTTCTTCCACATATTATTCACACAGCTTCTTTCTTAACTCATTCAAGGTTTCCTGGCATGTTCAAATTCCAGTAGCTATGGAAATTCCAAGACTAATGCCATCTTATAAGTAATGAGTACTGTCAATCTTTGACTATATGAAAACAGTTGGGGAGGGAAAAAGGAACAGAAACTCTGTCAGTGGCAGCAGCTGCCCCAGAATTCAAAGAATACAAGATGGTGGTGGATAAGAAGCATAGGTTCTAGGTGACTTCAGAAAGGGGGACTGGGGACACAAGATGAAAAGTAAATTTTGCAGGGACATGTAGTGATGTGGATGCTGATGCCAGAGAGTGTTTCATTTAGTGGTCAACCTGTCTAGTGGATGTGTAGCAACAAGTTTCCACTCTTTGTGGGTTTCTTGTACTAGCATTGATGTATTTTGAATATAGTAGCAATGATTAGCATCTTGAATTCTAATTTAAGTCTCATGTCTGGTAATGTGTCACTGGGTGATAAATTTAAGAGATGCTACTTCCAAGCTGTCTGCTTGCCATGTGGTTTTCTAAGAGATTACTGGCCCCATACAGAAACAGTAGAAATCACTGGGCATTTAGCTTGTGCTGTGAACAGTGGCATCTGAGGAACAGGCACCATTCATCTTGTGCCTTCTACCCTGAAATGCTAATATCTGACAGAAGACTGGGTAGGAGAGTTATGGGGAGAGGACTTTACAGTAGGTGAATCCAACAATCAGTATGTTTTTATTTTAAATTTCCCATGTTTCTGTTTAAGCTAATCTGGTGGAAGTCTTGTATTTTACAGTCTGAAAAGCTGACAAGCATGCATTGAAAGTTTTATATTAATTACTCTTGTCCATACTTAACTCTTTTCTGGCAACATACAAGACTATTCTACTTGTTTGTGGGTTCTGTTCCTTTGTCTGACTTAGTTGGTGGTTCAAAGCCAGCCCTGTTCTACTCTTCAGTTTTCTTTCTAACTCTTCTCTTCATCTAGGTTTTTTTTTCTCCCAAAATTTAGTCGACAATTTTTTCTGCGTTAGTATTGCAAGGAGTATATTTGTGCTATTAGGAATTACTGTGCTTGTCAGTTGGTTTCTTTCAAAGAGGGATACTACAAACTTGAAGTTTGCATTGCTCTTTATTTTGGTATTTGATTAGTTTCTTCGGCAAGCAATTAGTAAATGCTTCACAAGTTAGAAATGTTACTATTAAGATTTCAGCACTTACAAATAGCAGTTTCTGTGCTTGGGTGCATAAAACATTTGTTCCAGAAATTTGTAGTTCTGGAATGCTTGCTATGTGGCAGTGTGTGGGATAATGAATCACGAGACACTAAGAGTAGCTTGCAGTAACATTTTTGTTGACCTGTTATTTTTAATTAAATTATAAAATACTTATTTAAGTTCTTCTTAAACAGAGACCTGCTCCATTTGGAAAGTAAAAGAATATTGAATCTCTCTAAAATGATGTTTGCTACAATTTCATAGTAGTGAGTCATAGAACCATAAAATCATTTAGGTTGGAAAAGACCCTTAAGATCATCGAGTCCAACCAAGTCTGTCTTTAATATTTTTTAGTAAGTTCTTGTGTAACTGGCCAAATAGCAGCTTGGAGAATGAGATATTGCTTTAGCTGTTTCTTAAATTTGAGCTTTGCTAGCCCTACTGGGTTCCTTCAGAGCACTATACATGAGGTTGATATGTTAATATTTTTTGGGGGGGGGGGGGGGGGGGGGGTTGTTTTTTTTTTTTTAAAGACACTGGAACATGAAGACGCATTGATTATTCTCTCTATTTCCAAAGTTGAAAGTTGGCTTTGAAAGAAAAATTATAATGCAAATTTAGTCCCTCTTATTTACCTGAGCTTCAGATTAACTGTGTCATGGATGGTGCGGCAGGGTTAGTTGTAGGCCTGGGTTTAGGTCCTAGGTTTGAATTCACTGAGTGCTATCATAACTCATGCTGGATCCAGGTAAATGACTGCTCTGGATAGCACCAATACTAACTGTGGAGGTATTGGCATGTGAAGGTAGAGCCTGATTGCTAAACTTCGAGGCAGAAGAGCCGTCAGATTATAGTAGAATCTGTGTGGGAAAATGTGGTGTTTCCTGTATTAAATTGTGCTGATTAAGTTGGACATGCTTTGCCTCTGCATTTTGTCAGTCTGCATAATGAAGTATAAGGATCTGCCTGCGTTCTGGCAAGCAGGTGTAATAAGGGTGTTAGACTTGGTTGAAGTTACATTTCTACTGAACCATGTAAACAAAAGTTTTAAAATTCTGTGCTTTAAATTGGATTTTCATAGGATGTGTTGCCCTCTTTTTTTTTTTTTTGAGGAGCACAGGAAGGACACAAAGTATGGAAGAGAGACGAAAATACTCCTCAGATACTAAAACTTTTTGTCAAAGTGATGACCTAACAGTTAGCATAGACTTTCATTTAAAACTAAATAAACAAAAAGTCCCCACCATTCTTTCAAATTCAGAACTGTGATATACTGCTGTTTTTCTCATCTGAGGAGAACTGTCGTGTTTATTAATATTTTTTGTTATACATAAATAGTAACTGAGCCAATAAGACTCTCTGTTCAAGTTATTGGCAGTAGTGAAGCTGAAATCAAGTATTACACTGAAGTAGTAGGCAATAAATAGCATCCTTTACTAGATGAGGAATATACAATCAAGTCTGTCTAAATTTGGGTAGGGTTTGGTTGTGACAGTACAGCTAGCTCTGACATTTTATATGCAGCTGTCACATGAAATATTTAATACCACTTGCTCTTATCTAAAACTTTATAAAACTGAGTTAGTTCTCATTTTGCTGTATGGACAACTTACACTGAGATAAAAGAGGAAGTTTTACAAATGCATCCATCAGAAAACCTGGCTGAGCTCTGTATTCAGGAGTGCAAACAAACAAACAAAAACAAACAAACAAACAAAAAAACCACCAACACAACTCCTTTCAGTATGGGACAGTCAGTAAGGTGTAATTTGCTTACATACTTCGCAAAGATTATAGGCAAGCTGCAGGCATTTTAGTATGCAGTTAACAAAAAAAACCCAAAGCAAACACAACTGTTTCTATTTTCCATTAAATAAAATAGGGGAATGCATCTTCCAGGAACTCGCTGTTGATGTTAGGTACTGTGTAATAAATGACTTTTTCATATGTATTATGAGTGTTTGTGGTTATGTTACTGAGATGACTTTTGTGAGAATTCTAGGTATTTGGTACACATGAATTCTAACACCATAGAGAAATGCGCATATCTGACTTGGCAAAAATGGAATGGAAACTGTATTACAAAATAATTAAATTTTGATACTGTGACTAGCCCTAACACTGACCTGCTCAGTTAGTCAAATGTGGCGATTTTTTAACAGAAAGAGAACTTCACAAGGTAATGTAAATTAAATGCTGTGGTAATATTTCTTATTATCTCCAAAATTGCTGTTGAATGCAGGGATATATTATTTCTTCAAATTGTTTGAATAAAAATATTAAACCAAAGTAAATGATAGTAATTTCATTGATAAAGCCAATCTTTAAACTTTTGTCACCTATTTGTGCTTAAGTGCATAATTAGGTATTTATAGTTTAAATGTTAATTTGGTTTATAAATACTTCAGGTGTCACAATAATAAATTACTTTTGTACTGGTGTCTCTGTTTTCTGTTTATATTAATATACTAGTATTGAACTTCCATGGCAGCTCAGTCTGGGAACTACTGCTACTCTAGAAAGAAACTTGCAGTTTTGTAAAAGATAAATCTTTTACTTGGACATTAGCTAAAGACGGTATTAAACAATCTTAGATTGATGTTGACAGGCCTACGGTATTCCTTAGCTACTTAATTCTGCAGCACACTAGCTTCTGTTGGTGCAAACAGTCATTCTGCTGTGTGTTGGAGGAAGGGAAGTCTAGCCGTGCTGGGGAGGAGGTGGCACAACTCTTGGCAGCCAGTTTTAAATTGGATTTAGCCTGTTATGAAGCTACATATTTTGGATTAATAGGAGGAATATCCTAAAGACATCACTATACAGTAGTCAAAGTGTAGAAATACTCTGTTATATTCTGTTATACTGACATCAAATAATATTTTAAGTTTGAAGAAACTTCTAGAGGCCATCTAGCTCAACCCTTGACTCAAAGCCAGGCTAACATCAAAATAGGTAAGGTTGCTCAGAACCTTGTCCAGTTGAACCCTGAAGATCTCCAAAGCTGAGTTTCTACTCCCTTTCTGTGCAATCGGTTCCAGTGCTTAACCTCTTCCATGGGGGTAGATTCCCTGCCCCCCTTATATTCCTGTGAAACTGCCTGTGCTACAGCTTCTTGATTGCCTCATGACTTTTTATTGTGTACCTCTGAGAAGTTTGCTTCTGTCTTCAGAACTTTTAAGTAGGTTTTATGGAGAGGACAGCCATTAGACACATGCCCCACCTCACCTCCTCTACCCGATAGTCTTTCTAGGATTGAAAAGCCCAGTTCTGTGTAGTTTTTCCTTGTATGCCATGTGCACCAGCCCCCTAATCAACTAAGTGACCTTCTACTGTTTTTTTGTCTAGTTTATCAGTATCTCATGTACTGGGTACTGAAGGGGGGGAACAATACGCAGTACTCAGGTACAGCATCATGAATGCTGACTACTGGGGAATAACAGCTTCTTTTGACTTCTTGACTGCAGTTTTGCCAGTGCAGCAGTGGTAGCTGTTGGCTGGGGTCAACCCAAACACCCACACAGCTGCTTGATTGCTGTCCTCTGCCTCAGGATAAGGAGAAAATAGAAGGAAGGTGAGAAGACTTGTGGATCAAGATAATGACATTTTAATAGGGAAAGCAAAAGCTTGCACGTGCAAGCAAAGCAAAAAAAAGAATTAATTCCCTGCTTCCCATTGGGAGACAGATGTTTGGCGGCCTCCTGGAAAGCAGGGCCTCAGCATGTATAATGGTTGTTTGGGAAGACAAACACCATAACCACAAATGTCCACCCTTCCTCCTTCTTTCCCTGACCTCTTACTGCTTAGCACAGCATCATGTGGTATGGAATGTCCCTTTGGTCAACTTGGGTTAGTTGTCCTGGCTATGTCCACCCCCAGCCTACTTGCCAGGGGTGGGGACAGAGTGGAAAAGAGAAAAAACCTTGATGCTGTGCATGCACTTTTCAGCAATGCCAAAAATACTAGCATGTTATGAACACTGGTTTAGCCACAAATCCAAAGCACAGCACCATGTGGGCTGCTGTGAAGAAAGCTAACTCCATCCCAGCCAGACCCAGTGCAGCAGCCTGGTATGTGGTTGACTTTCATTGCCACAAGGGTCCACGACTGAGTCTTCACGTTGTTGATTCCCACAGTTGTTTTCCGCAAGGCCTAACCCATTAGTCCCAAGTCTATTATTGCATGGATTGTTCTGTGCCACTTGCAGGACTTCACATCTGTCTTTGTTCACTGTCATGAGATTCCTGTCAGCTCAATCCTCTAGCTTGTTGAGGACCCCCTGAATAGCACCTCTGTTCTCCAATATTGTGACCAATTCCTGGTCTCCCAGACTGATGTTGCCTGCAGACTTGATTTGGGTGCATTCCACCCTGGCTTACAGTTTAACATCTTCAGCAATGACCTGAATTAGCCCAGTATCATCTCTGAAGATTACCTCCTCTAGCTGACTTCCAGTTAGATTTTTAAACTGTTGACCACAAGCCTTTAAGTCTGGCTGTCTAGGCATATTTTCAGACAGTTGATATTTGTCCAATTTGGTACAAGGATGGTATGGAAGGTGCCATCAAAAGCCTCATTAGAGTCAATGACGTCTGTTGGTGTCCTTCATTCCTAAAACCAGCCATTCCCTCATGAAAAGTTACCAAGTTAGGCACAGTTTGCACTTTGTAAATCCATGCTGGCAATTCCCAGTCACCTTTTTGTTCATGTGCCTGGAAATGACTTCCAGGAGTATTTGCTGTAGAGTTAGTGTGAGGATCAGGGTGAGACTGACTGTCTCATAATGCCTCAGATTCCCCTTCTTGCCCTTTTTTGAAGGTTAATACAGCCTTTATCAGTGGCTTCCCATGGTCACAGTGACCTCTAAAGAAGAGAGTTTTCTTTAGTTGTATTGCAGTTGGACAACTGGTGATCTGTTTGCATTAGAAACACCTGTAGACTGTGTGAAGGTTATACTTGCTTCTGCAAAACCGTATTGAGAAAGAGGAAATGTGAGAGGGAGAACTCAGCACAAGTCACAGACAAAGCAGAAGTGTGCTGTCTAAAGGGATTAGATCACAGCTCCAAGAGTTCCATAAATTTTTCAGAGAAAGCAGCAGACTAAAGAAAGTGGAGGTAAACTAATGTTGTTGAGATAGGAAAAAAAACTTGCATTTTCCCCCCCCCCCCGTCTGCTGACAGACATACTAATTGTTTTTGTAAACTTTGTATTTTAACATAGCATGCGGAGTTGGGTTTTTTTATTAAATTTGTTAAGCATTGAGAATGGTATCAGCATGTCTGGCAAACCTCATGCAATCTGTTCCAACAAAAAGTAGTCTGCCTATGTTGGCTTATTCTTGCAAGGTCCAAGAGATTGTTAGGAGCACTAGAACTCTGAAGAGTTTGACGAGGTTCATTTGCAACACTGTAGACCATTTAGTAGTGTGAAGAACTTATAAAGGAGGGTTTTGGTTAGGTGTTGATTAGAAAGACAGAGGAATTGAGCTTCAGGCCCCTTTGAAGCTGAACAACTGTGTATCTGTTTGCATTAGAAACACCAGCAGACTGTGTGAAGATTATGCTCACTTCTGTAAAAAGAAAAGACTTTTTAGAGCTGAATGATTTGTTCTCAAAATGTCTTGATTTTGAAACTTCCAGCTTGAGACGCTCATATTTTGGTATTAAAAATTAATTTGTAGCAGATATATTTTTAACTATTGAAGGTGTTTATATTGGTTAGGTATTTGAAGTGTAGAAACTAAATGTATTTTCGAAGATCAATAAAACTAATGAATTTTCACACATTTATTTTTCAGGAGCTGGGGAATCAGGGAAAAGCACAATTGTCAAACAAATGAAGTAAGTATGGTGAAATATGAAGATAAAGAAATATTTTTTTTTTATTTGAATAGAAAATTTATTTTTTTTTCCTTCCACAGGATTATTCATGAAGCTGGTTATTCAGAAGAAGAATGTAAACAGTACAAAGCTGTTGTCTACAGTAACACCATTCAGTCCATTATTGCTATCATTAGAGCAATGGGGAGGTTGAAGATAGACTTTGGTGATCCAACCAGGGCTGTGAGTATTGGAGTACACACAGAGATATACAGCTGAAATATGTATTCACTTTCAATTTTTGTCTCTTACTATTTCCTGAAAAAAAATTCTTGATATCCCAAAATCTTCTTTGTCAGATACAAAGTTTGATTGAAAACTACATACCATTGATCTTTACATGGCAAGGTGACCTACAGAGCAATCAGCAGTGGGTTGATTCATGGCAACTGTTTGATTTAGATGCAATTCTCCAAATTCTATATCTAAATTTGGAGAACTAAACATCTGAGTCTTACAGATTTTTTGAAAAACATTAAACTACGCAGTCATGTCTCTTTATTTGTAGGGACTTGTGGGCTGTTATGTTCTGTAAGTCATTTAAGTTAGACATCTTCATGTTCCTTAAAAAACATAGCTTAAATAGGTAGACATCTAGCTACTGTCTGTAGTTCTCAATTATATCATAAGCACAGCAATGCCTAAAACACTTCTGTCCTCTGAGCTTGATGCTATTTCATACTGATTTCCAATTTGGAGGACTTTATTTTACTCAAAACAGACACGTGGGCATAGCCCTGCTGCTGGTATCCCATTTTTTCACGATACCATATGGATTAAGGGTTTTTTCCAAGAAATAGGAGACCTTTTTCTAAGCTGTTCTGCACCTTTTCCATCTCATTTCATCTAATGTCCTGCATACAAACCTCTGATGTGTATATGTGCTGTTCCACCTATTGAAGCTGGTCTGCAGAATTGATTCTTTTGGCTTATTGTTTCTCCAGTCCTAACCCTGTGCTGTTATCTGTGGTAACCCTGTGTAAGTCCACATCTGGTCAGCAGGTTAGAGGCTCTGAATCTGTTAAAATGCTTAGCTTAAGTGTTTTTGCTTGTCCTCTGGTTACAGGAATCTGCTCTGTAGTGCAGTGCTGAAATTGATCACCAAAGTTGTTAGTCTGAATAGCATTGCAACTTAGTTTGGGATGTGTGCCTTTATTTTCATTCCATAGAAATCAGTATCAGAATATGGAATGCTCAATAGTACAGTTTTTGAAGAAGGACTTAGCCACATTATTGCTGTCTTGCAGGGAAGATGGAGGAATTTTTTTTTTTTTTTTGCTGTTCATGTATTGAAATAAGTATGTAAGATAGTCAGAGGGATATTTTGTCATTAAGTTCTTTCCATCGTGTTAAGGTTGAATTACAGTTTGGGAGGAGAAGGAGGGTCTTGAAAAATAAGAAACGGTATGTAAAGTCTTCATTCATGACAAAGTCTTGTGTTCAAGATGTTATTGATTGCTTGAAAAGCAATTTATAAATATCAGAGAATATACCTTCAGTGATCTTGTGAATTGCATTATGTATGGTTGTCATAAGGAAGGCAAACGTTCATAAGGTTACATAAAGTGGGTCATAACGTTGTATCTGAAATCTAAATCTGATTGGCAGTCGTGAATTATTAGTTAATTTTCATTTTGCTCTTTGATAGTCATTATTTTATGTACATATGTTATTTTTACCTGAAACCTGTTTGATTGTAAGCATAACCAGTAAAAGCTTCATTTTCATTGGATATTCCTCTCTACGTTTGTTCTGTTTGCCATTGTCCTCCCTTAAGACCAAAGTTTTCCAGGGCAACAACAGTATCTTATTGCATGTTAGTTCAGTATTTGTGCAGTGGAGTCCTCTCTGGAGTCTGGCAGTTAATGTTGGAAAGAGGCAGATGGTAGACTCATGTTACTAAATACATAGTAAGACAAAACGGAGGAGGAGTAAATTTAGGTGTTAGCAGATAAAATAACTAACAAGATTTTGAGGGCTATTTTATGTATGATATCAGTGTGAAGTCATCTGAGTTTGTCGACTTTAGAGAGCTATATAAATGTTAAGGCAAACTTTTATCAGGGATAATCTTAAAATAGCTGTCCGTCCCTTTGTACTTTTGCAGGTCTTGGTGGTCCAAGCTCTTTTTTCAGAGCAATAGTGCTATGGAATGTCAGTACTAGATTTTTACCAATTGTAAAGTCAGAAATGTAAAAAGGAATTCAGAGCTTTTGTTATACATCAATCTCATTGAAAAAAAAAAAAAGGTTACTCTTCAATTATTATAGTATAGCCTTTTTAATTTTATTCTATTTTGTTGCAATTTTTTTGTTGTTCGGGGAAAAAAGAAAAAGCGCTCAAAATTGTAATTCCTGAGGAAAACTGTTACATTCAGACTCTTTTCCTTAAATTTCTGAGGGGAATTTGTGAGGGTTTTACTCTACAGAGAATAAGTTTGTTTGGAAAATCATATACTCTTATTTCTGTCATGAGAGTAATGGTAAAGCAGTGAGTTGAACTTTTTTTTTTTTTAAAGCTATTGAATCAAGAATCAAGGGAGCATAGATTACACCAGCAGCTTCAGTAATGGTCAGTCTCAAGACTGGTGTATCTTCCTTTGTCCTACAGGACATTTCAGTACTAAAGTAGAAAGTATGTTTTGAGAGACTCTCCTGGTTTGTGGTAAAACAGGACCAATCGTGTTCAGTAACTTGACTTTTTAGCTAGGCCTCTTCTAACTGCTGAAATTAACAGCATGTTGTGCAGAAAACTGTTTGCTCTGAGTGATAAGACCCATGGTTATAGTGGTTGCTAAGGAGGAATGGTATACAGAGAGGCTCTTGCTTATACTTATTGCTATAACAACCAAGGGCAGCCAACTTTGTTACTTGCCCTGTTGGAGGGTCGGAAGCGGAAAAGCGTAGAGGGGTCACCCCTGTGGGGAGCAGCAGACAGGACAAGTGACCCAAACTGACCAACAGGGTATTCCATCCCATCTGCCTCATGCTCAGTATAAAAGCTGAAGGATCAAAGGGTCAGCTCTTTTTCTTCAGTGGCCAGCATCCAAGGAGGACTATGTCTCTGCCTCTGCCTTTGATCCCAATCCGGAATCCAGTTCCCGTCCGTCACTGAGTCCAGTCTGGGACTTCCCCAGTGCCTGCTGGTGACGTGATTGTCATCCTGGGAGCTTGATATGGTTTTGTATATATTTCATTATTTTCTTTTTATTATTTTGTTACTAATATTTCATTAAAGTAGTTTAGTTCCTTCTAAAGTTTTAAGTCTCTCTTTTTCTCTCTCTCTCCTGCTTCCCTTCGGAAGCAGAGCAGGAGAGAGAGAGCATCTGTCATTCCACCTGATTGGCCCAAATCTCGACAGAGACATTTAGTGAATATGCTTTAAAGGACTATGGAACACTTTCAGAATATAAGATTTGCTGTAATTAGCTGGAGAGATGCTTAAATTAGTTTTTTTACGTTATCTCATTTATGAAATCTGGTATAAAAATAGTGGACACCTGAAGAGGAAGCTGCCTCATTTCAGTATAATTAAAGGAAGGTTATCTAGCATTGGTTAATAATAAAATAGGACTTGATACTGCATACTACCTCACTTGTAGTGTCTGTAGTACTTGCCATCCTTAGAAGAGGGTGTATGGCAGTGAGAGAGACCACTTCTTATTTTAATGTTTGGGCTTTTAAAAAGCTGAAATGGATTCTCTTGTTCCACCTCCCCTTTCCTATCCCCCCCATTTTAGAGCATGTAGAGATTAGACCGATTTGAAATGGAGTCAATTTTACATGTTTGAAAGTCAGACCATGTTAGGTATAAAATTGCATAGTCATTCATGACAAAATTGACCATCAGTTTCTAAGTTGTTTCCATCTTGTGTCTTAATATATTGGCTTTTCTTCAAGATCTGCTGCTTTTATGAGTTATAGGTCCTTGACATTTGCATCTACAAACAATATTCAGCATCAGAGTTTTCATTCAGGTTTCTTTTATGTAGGCATGTTGCTCAAACTACAGTCAGTGAGATCTAACTGTCCAACCCTTTGACCTTTACTACTCTTTTTATGTAGTTATTAGTGCAATCAATTGAATTTTGATTAGTTGTCCAATTTGTCCTGTGCATGTACAGTAATTGGTATTCTGTTAATTCGTTTCACAAATGTTCATTTTAATATTTGTAGGTATTTTAGCTTTCAAAAGACTTTTTGAACTATATTATTAGTTACCTGTTGTTCATATGTATAACTACATATGTTAACATATAGATATACATAAATCCCTTCAAGTTTGCTTTGAGTTGACTGAACTGCAAGCTTTTTGTTTTCAAGCTTTGAAGATCAGTACTACTCAATCCATCTGCAAACAATTTCCCTGTTAGCTGTCATAATCTTTGATTATTTAAGTCTGCAGCAGACAATATCTTTGGAACAATAACTACTTTCTGTGCTTATCCTGAAAATGTGAGGTTTTTTCACAGCTTATTGTTTGAATAGCAAAGGTGACAGAACCGTATTTTTCTACAGATCTGTATCTGTATCTACACTTACTGTTTTGTGAGAATAACCTTATATGTTGCTTGTTTTAATCCTCTTTTTTTCTTGAAAACTTTCAGTTCCCAGCTGACGTGCCTAAGTCTCTATTTTTTCCTTCTTCCTTTCCAGTGTCATCTGTTCCCTTTCTTTTAATTATTGGACAAACAGTACATGCTGCGGGTAGTAGTTACAAGCCACAAGTATGCCGATGACATACCTTGGCATTAGATCACATACAGCTAATAACCAAGGTCAAGCAGCTACCCACAGGGGAGTACTAACGTGGATCTTTTTCCTCTACCCCGCTGCTATCCTCTTCTTCCAATGCCTTTCAGATCTAACATTTTTAAGTTTCTTTCCTCAGTCGAAACTTGATGAAGGTAGCCAACTGGTCAAATTCTGTTACAGGATACTGGTGGATTGACATCCTGTACTCCATTAGCCTCAGTCTCAAAGGCAGTCATTATACATAGTCTTAAAATCCAGCATTGGCTGTCTTAGAAATCTTGATGTTTACTTGATACGGCATTACCAAGAATAATTGGTCTCTGTAGAAAAATAAAGATAATGGAAATTTCTAACTGATTTATCTGGAAAGGCTTCAAGAAGTATTTTTCTATATCCCGATGCATGATTTGGGAAGAAATGATCATTTGTCACTTTCAAAGAGAGTTGGATTTTGAAGCTTAAGCGATTAATGTGTTTTCTTCAGTCAATCAACATACACCTGTATTTCTGAAGGTTCTAGTATGCATTGTAACCATTCTATTCAGTTGGCGGTATCTGATAAACAAATAAGGTTAACTTGAGACTTGAGCACAAAATACGTTACTACTTTGGTTTATAGAAGCTTAGTTCAAGTTATAAACAGATCAGAAGAAGCTTTATCAGCTAATGAGAAATTTGGTCTTTCTGTTGTTGAAAAAATGTGGGAATTAGTATCCTGTGCAGATCACTAAACCCTGTTGTTTTCCTTCACAGTTTTTGGTTTGGTTACATTCACGTTTATCAGGTTAAGAAAGTACCTCATTTGCTGAATATAGTTCTTAGGTGATAATACTTCCATTGTAGTTTCTCACTGTTTGTCTCTCCACTTTCTGTTTACATCTTGAAGGATGATGCTCGGCAACTCTTTGTGTTAGCTGGAGCAGCAGATGAAGGATTTATGACTGCAGAGCTTGCAGGAGTTATCAAGAGACTGTGGAAAGACAGTGGAGTTCAAGCTTGTTTCAACAGATCTAGAGAATACCAGCTTAATGACTCTGCTGCCTAGTAAGTACTATGTGACAAACAAGACTCTCTTTGTCTTGTAAATAGTAGCTAAAGGAATAGAAGCCTCATCGTTTGAGGAATCCTGCTCCCATGTAGATGGAAAATATAGAAGTATCTGGACAAAGATATCGTCTACTTGGGTCAAAGTGTTGCAACTAACCTTCAGGGTTGGGGAGGAAGAGATGTGGTATAATTATGAATTTGAGTTATGTTTCGACCAGTTGTTTCATCCTCTTGAGGAAGACAAAAAAATGCTTTAAGGTGCTTTAATATGTTACATAGCACTTTTATTACAAAAACATGTCTCAATACCTGTTAGTATCTGTACATGTCCAGGAAACTTGATTATGTGGTGTGAATCTGTATTACCAAGGATACTACTTTGATGTTCATAATAGAGTTTCTTCTGTCATTCAACATTGCTGCATTTTCTTTGTGAATTAATGGTCTCTGTTAGAAATGTGTTGAGCAAAGGTAACAATCAGGATGTGTCTTCTGTGCTAGGGTACTTATTAAAAAAATAAAATAGTAAGGAATCAAGGGTGTGAGAAATAAGATGTGATGGCAGCACATAACAGTAAGTCAGCAAGGAAAAGAGTCCATTGAGGGAAAGGTAAGGTGGTAAAGGATGACAGCAGTGATACTGGCCTTATAGGGCAATTTTTTAGAGCTGAATTGATTTGTAGTGTTTGAAGTTGTTTTTCACTTTCCTTAAAATAAGTTACTTCTGTTATCTAGATTAACAGTACATAAATAAACAACATGCAGGTAAGGTAACTGAGAAGACTACAGCTGGAGTAATGTAATTACAGGCATGTTGAATGAATAGAAATGTGATCAAATTGTATTGAAATAACACTGGTATTTCCAGCATGATTGTTACTAGTTTGCTGAAGTTCTTCTAAGGGTACAGAAGGTAGATGGCAGCAAGCTGAGCTCACGATGACAGATCTCTTGACTTAAGAAATAGCACTTGTATAAACTTTCTTCAATATGGAACACTTCATCTGGAGGAACACTTACTTTCCTCTAGTAACCTCCTCTGTTCTATTTTGTTGTTTTAGATACCTCTACCTCCAGTTTCATAAGAAAACTGTTCTTGTAGCTATACAATTGTATCCTTAAAATTGCTAACTTCTGGTTAGACTGAAAGAAGAACATAATGCCTACCCTACTTACTATGGGAAAAGCACAAATAAGATTTGTATGGTTTTTAGAAACACTGGGCTTCTTGGCCTGCATCACAAGAATTTTGGCAATGAAAGTATACTGTTGTAAAAAATGCGTGCAATTAGAAATTCTCAATAGAAAGTTAATTGTTATGTATTAACCATTTTCTTAAACACATTAATTCTGGCCAAAACACTGGGTTGTTCTTTTCATACCTATTATCAGATCCAGGGTATGGTTATAGTTCTAAGTAACGTATAATTTAGGAGGTTACAAAGATGAAGGAGTTCTAGTTAGTGCAGTAACAGTGATGTATGTGGAACTATGTTTGCATTTTTGGATTTTAAAAGGATTCCTTGTAGTGGAGTCAATTGCATAAGTTTTCTTTCTTCTAGGATGAAATATCTTTGTGTCTCTAAAGCTTGTTTCAAAAAACCTTGGAAAATTGAGGGAAATAATGTGTGTTGTCTTTTGTCTTAGAGAAAGCCACTCTGTGAAAGTCAAGAACAATATAATGAATGGACCTAGAACTTCTGTAACTCTTTGTAATTATCTTGTTGCTGTTTTATGAATAACTGAAAGCAGTATTTATTTTTACCTTCAGTTACTTGAATGACTTGGACAGGATAGCACAAACCAGCTACATTCCAACCCAACAAGACGTTCTCAGGACTAGAGTGAAAACTACAGGAATAGTGGAAACTCACTTTACTTTCAAAGATCTTCATTTTAAGTATGTAAATCATGCTGCATGTTCATCTGTCTATTACGGTTTCTGTAATGTTCTAGAAGATGGACTTTCTATGATTTAATGTAACAAATTTGTCTAACGACAACTTTGATACCTCCTTGTCTTTTTTTCTGAAAAAAATTCTTCATGCTCGGCTCAGTTTTCTGAAGGGATGTGGGAGTTGTTGGAACTCCTGTAATAACTCAGAATAAATATGCAGGTATTAAGTGAGAAATGTTTTGGTTTTATAGGGAGCTTCTTGTAAAGATATTTTATATGTAAATTAAATCTCAAAATATTCCATTTTCTGCCATGTTAAATAGCTGTTCTTCTATCAGATTCTTCCCTTTAAATTCACTTGGAGGGCTAGAGGCTTGTAAATGTTTGCTGGTGTTGCATGAAAGAGTGAATCCATTTTCCTGAAGAACTGAATTCAAATGTGTGTTGTACTTTAAGGTAGTACTTTATTTAGTGATGAAAGAACGTGACATGTTTCCTGTAATTTGGGATTTACAAAATAATGTTAATATTCTGAACATTTTATGTCCAAAGACATTCATGATGAAAGCATAGGATAGTATAAATGTAATAATATTGTACCTCCTACTGATCAGGAAGAATGAGAAGAAAAGTCAGTGAAACTCACATTGCATCTGCGTTTAGATTGTGCAGAGATAGTTGTCAGCATGTCTATACAATATATTTGTTTAGTATCTTCATGGAAAACTTTTTTTTCATGTAAATGCATAGCAAGTACTGTAATATGGATGCTTCAGGTCTATCAGTACTGTGGAAATATATTTTGTTTCCTTGTTTTAGGGTTTAAGTATACAAAATACTGGTAAATGGGAATGAATCTTTTGCAAACCCTAAGGAGAGTAGTCCTTAGCCAAGCCTCAGGAGACGTCTCCAGTGTTCTGAGGAGCTATCCATTTTCTTACTCACTTTCTAATGTTTCTTGCTGTATCATAGATGGGTTTAAGTTCTTCTACGTTCTCAGTGAATTCATATGCAGGTAGCTACATCCAGTCTGTACTGATTATTAGGACTGTTACAAGGACCATATGATTACAGTCCTACAAAGTCCATTATAAGTACCATATGACTATACTTCTATAAAATGTGTAACTTTAAGACAGGCCTTTGGAAGTATTTAGCTGTAATATTGTACATTTAAACACCTGTACAGCAGGTGTTTAAATTTTAGGTGCCTTAGGAGATAGGCTTAATGAGTTATTGGAAGGGTTGGAGAATGTTATGTTTTACATAACATTGAAAATAACTTTTAAAATGAACTAAAAGCATAAAAGGCTTAATTATACCAAGGTGAGGGTACATAAACATGACTAGCTGTGCAATATTGTGTACTTCAATTTTTTTCATTAATTATCTTTTCTTTCCTGCTTTGCTGTGTGTGTTTAGATTCTTTGAGGTTGAGCCTCATTTCAGCCTTCTCTATGAAGCGCTTAGCATAGCTTTGATTATCAATTCAATCTAAAATGCAAATAGCAAGTTATCTTCATCCTGTTTCTATAGACTATTTCAAAAGTTGAGTCTGATTATTTGCTACATCTGTCTTCAAAGAACACTTATTTTGTAGAAATGTTCTTCTGATAATTTAACAAAATTCTTATGGAAATTCAGGTCTTAGTACAAAATGATAAAGCAGCATTAGAATTGACAGAACTATGAAATATCTTCCTATGGGTACAGCCATCACTAATTATTTGAGAACTAAGTAGAAGTATGTGGCTGACTTGCATTTATATAGGATGATATCCAGAGACTTCCCCTCAAAGATATCTCTGAACGTAAGGAACACTTCTAAGGAATTCTTTTTCATTTTAAAATTCTAACAGGAGTAATCTTTAAAATGTTTTTAAGATGGCATTATTCCATTGTAGAACATTAAATGGGCAATGAGCATTGTCACTTGCACAATATTATACCCAAGTAGAAGACCTTGTTAGAGGTTATGATGTTTCTGACAGTTTTTGATCAGAAAGCCAAGGGTCTTTGTTTTCCTTCTAATTTGTTTCCTTCTTCACTTATTTTTACTGTGTTTTTTTAAAAATAAAAATTTAGCAACTCAGAACACTTGAAGATTTCTAAAAATAACAACTGTAATTGAATCCTTTCTAGTGCAATTTACCTACTCATGTAGTACAGTAATATTAAATTGGTAGGGTTTTTAATCTACCTGCCCCCCTGCAATCTTACAGCCCAGGGAAAACAGGAAAGGGAGATAATAAAAAATACAGGTTGGTTTTAATAACTGTGTAATCTGTGAGACTTTGCAGATATGTATCTGTCCTGGTTTGAGGTAAAACGGAACCCATTTTCTTTTCAGTAATTTTACTTTTCAGTTAAGCCTCTTCTGACGCTCTGGAATTGACTGCATATTTTTCAGACAGTGTCCACTTCTAGCAGATAAGGTCTAATGTTTATAGTTAATACCAAGGAACGGTACGCAGAGAGGCTCCTGCTTATACTTACTGCTGTAACAACCAAGGCCAGTTAACTTTGTTATGTACCAAGTTAGAGGGTCGAAAGAGGAAGAGTGTAAATGTGTCACACCTGTAGGGAGAAGCGGACAGGACAGGTGACCCAAAACTGACCAACAGGGTATTCCATCCTATCTGCCTCATGCTCAGTATAAAAGCTGAGGGATCAAAGGGGTCGGCTTCTTTCTTCAATGGCTAACGTCTGAGAAGGACTCTGTCCGTTTGCCTGCCTTTGATCCTGATCCCTGGGTTCCTGAATCCAGTTCCTGAGTTCAGTTCCTATCCATTGCCGAGTCCAGTCTGGAATTCCCCAGTGCCTGCTGGTGTTGTGATCGTCCTCTGGGGAGCTCGATACTGGTTTTGTGTATATTGTATATATTTCATTATTTTCATACTGATATTATTATTTTTCTCTTATTATTATTTTATTAATAATATTTCATTAAAGTAAAGGTAAAAGAGAGCACCTGTTCATTTTAGTGGCCAACCAAGCCAAACCATGACAGTATCATATTTTGTAAAACCTTACCCTGCCGTAAAAAAATATTTGCCAAATTCAGTCTTTTGCAAGGCTGGGGACTGGAATGAACAACTTGTATAACCTTAAAAAACAAGTGAAAGCAGTCATAAATATCTGGTGTCCTTTTGGCCCATGTCACATTTTGTATGGGTACTAGGATCGTGTTCTTTGCTTAAATAGTCTGAAAGAAGCGGAATATAGCAAATCTGGCAGCACCAGCTTTCAAAAACATATTGTGCTAATGAAAGGACCTTGCACAAGTCCTTAAATTTGCACAATTGCAGATAAACCATTCAGAAAGCTACCCATTTATTACAGCTAAGTAACATAGCTTAGTAGAGTGATGACTGGAGAAGTGTCTTCAATGCTTTATATTTACTTCACTCAAGTAATTTGTCTGGATGTGGAATACTCACCTTGTAATCTCATTGGAGAAGTCTGCTTTCTTTAAATAATGGAAAGTCATTAAAGCATTTCTCTAATATCTTCATTCTTTAGATAAGGGGGATAGATTTGGCTGTTACAAACTTCATTTATTTCAGCACTGCTTTGTATTTCTTTTTAGTTCATTGTAGACTCTGACTTACCTTGCATAAGTGAAATACGGTACTATGAATTTTAGCACCTGAGGCAAGTGCTTAAAAGTTGAGTTTGCACATAACCCTGTGTGCACACCCTCCCATACTGGAAGGTGGAATCTGTAAATGATTCTTTCGAAACTTTGTAAATTTGTCTGCAGATTAAGCAGCTTCTGTGAGTGTTTCAGTCTCTTTGGGATGGTGGACTAACAGTCCTCAGTATGACTACAACAGGGCAGATTGAAAGCTTATGAACTTTAAGACCCCTCCATTCAGAATGGCTAATTTTTCTGAAAGATACTTGCAGCCTTGTCTTTTTTATGAATTTTGTGTGCCAAGTAGGTTTTCTTTTCTGTATGCCTGTATTTCTCTGTGCTCATATCATATGGAGAAGAAGCTTCATTACATAAAACAATCCATTGGGTTCTTATTACTTGCTGTTGAGGTGTTCGCTGTGAAACTGTGGTGCCAAAGCTTCATCCAGCACTAGATTTTAGGATATTAAAATTTCAAAGATGAGTACATAAATATGGTGTGCATAAAGAACTGGGACGTTGTTAGGTGCACTGTTAGAAAGACAACCTCAAAAAAGAGACAAGCATCACTGGCGAAATACACCAATGTCAGAGAGGCTATTCTGAATTGAAGCAAACGTTTCTGGCTAAAATTAGTATCTGTGAACACAAACTGGAAATTACACTTTTATGTTCTAGAAGTTCCGTCTTCTGCAGTTTTCCTCCCTTCCCAGGATACATGCTGGCAACATAGTCTGAACAAGCCAAAAATCATACAGTGCCTCTTGTGCAGACCTATTTTCTTCACATATTTTAGCTGTTCTTTGAAAGAATACTTTTTACAACAGTTCTTTATTAATGTGGGAAGTTGTTACTTGTTTTCTTACACCTCTCAGTTACCATCTTAGTAGTAATATTTTTGCATTGAGCAGTGCCATAAGATATTATTAAACTAGGTGAGACCCATGCAGATTGTTACTACAGTCCTGTCATCAGTCTGAAGCATTTAATTTCATGTTCCTTAGAAGCTGATGTCCACAAAAAATAAAAGGACGAATTCCCTTGTTCAGTTTCTCAGTTAATTTTTCTGTCTTGTATTCTCTTTTGTCCTATAAAGAATGAGATTTATTGTTGTTCAACCCTATGTGCCTTACCGTCTACCAAAACGCCTCAATGTGATACCTTTATTACTAATATAATTCTGAATTATTTTAGGCCATGCTAGAATATCTTTACAAGAATTATAACTGTGCATCTTAACAATTGTTGTTCTGGTCTGGATTTCTCTTCCTGTTCGTATGACATTTTTACCCAAATAAGGCTTTCTTCATAGACCTGGCCATTCTGCTACTTACAGCAAAGAGGATGGAGATGTAGGAGCTGGTCTGTTCTCTGTTGTTTCTCTTCTGTCTTCCTCCTCCCATTTGAAAATTTCTATACCTACTGAATTCTAAGCTCTTTTTTTGTGACAATGTAGAATAAAGTTAAAAACACTTGTGAAAACCCCTGAAGACAAGTCAGGACTCTTTTAAAAGGAATAATTGCATTTCCTTGTAAGTAGGAGGAAAAATTAATTTTTTGCATGATATAATATTGACTGACAGAGTGAGAGAAGTAATATGTGACATATTTGCATTGTTTTGAAGCTGTAAGTCATTGCAAGAATTTGAGACAACAGACTTTTTCTGTGATAGGAAGGAGACAGGTGGAAAAAGTCTGTCTTCTCTCTCTTTGAGAAGATCCTACAATGTGTATGTCACTTAATTTCAGGATACCACTCTTTGTCTCATTTTTTTTTTAATTTTTTTTTTATTTCTTTTGGTTTTGGATGTCCACCTTCCCCCCCTCCGTTTCACAGTTCATTATATCAGGATGCTATTTATCTGGCTTGCAAAATACTTGAAGTTCCTAATGATGTTTAATGAAAGTCCTGTCTTTCAGAGTGGCTGTAGCCCATAATAGTTAATAAATGGCCATTTAAAGCATTTAGAGAGCAGAGAAAAGCAAATCCATTCATATCGTGCTAATTTGCTGATCCTCTGCTGTTAAGTTCTGGAATGTGCTCTTTTCCTATTGCTCTGTTTCTGCTAAGCTAAGAATTCAAAAGAAACAAGATCCACCTTTATAGCTCAGTTTTCCCACTTAACTGCATTTACAAAACATGCATTTATTGGAGGGAAAATTATTATTATTATGTAATGCTTATTTTGTCTTTTAAGAAAATTTTGAAAATAATTTTATTGTCTGTTAAATATCCCATTTAAACTTAGAGACTTGAAAGATCAAGTTGCAGTATGGTTTAGGAGAGAGAGGAACTGAAACTCACCAGGATTTAGAGTTTCCAGATCAAATTTGAAAAAGTGAAAATTGGATTTTATATACTTATATTCAGAATACTAAAATAACAATAATCAGGTCAGTGTTACTTGTATCCAGCTTCCTTAGTATTGCATTATTTCCAAGTATTAAAACGGACACCACTCTGCTCTTAAAGAGTCTTAAATTGTTGATCAATACCTTTTATTATTTTAGACTTTTTATTTATTTGGACTAAAGGTTGAGTAACACTTTCATCTAGTTTACAATTAGTAAAGCTAACTATATTTTTTATAAATTGCAATTAACTTTGTTAATGAAAGATAGTACAAATTATTTGTAAATTAGTTTTGTTTAGTTTTCATCTCGCACCTTCTCATGTTTTGTAAAATGCTGTGTAAGAAGACTTTTAAGGCTTTATTAAAATTGGGGGGTTTATACTGAGATATTAAATAGTAATAAATGTTGCAGATTTTGATGCCTTTTTAAAAATTTTGTGATGACTTACACACCTGATAGTTTCAGATTTTATTGGTTAATATTCAGAAAGCTAGAAATTCCAAAGTTCATTCCCTGCTTTGCACTTCTGTTTTGCAGAATGTTTGATGTTGGAGGCCAAAGATCAGAGCGGAAGAAGTGGATTCATTGTTTTGAGGGTGTTACAGCAATTATTTTTTGTGTTGCATTAAGTGATTATGACTTGGTCTTGGCTGAAGACGAGGAAATGGCAAGTACCTTAATGTTGAAGACAGGAATAGTTGTTGGATAGAAACTAAAGAAGTTTGAAAGAAAAGCTATAAATACATCTTTTATAATATTATTGCTTTATAAGATGTATGGGGTTTGTATGAAAGGTCTTAGAGAAATGGTGATAGAATTCATGCTTTCAGGTTTCAAAGTATTTCCTCATATTCTCAGAAGGAATACTATGAGACAAGTATTCTTTTCAGCTACACTATTTCATGTTTTAAAGGATGCATAAATTTATGAGGATAGATTGTCAGTAATACACATTTTAGTCTCTTTATGGATGCTAGAAGTATATAATAAGAAATTGCCTGACTTACCTGTTTGTACTTTCCCATATGTTCTGTTTTCCTTTCCTTCCTCAGTCTTCAGGTTTTGTTTCTTTCTAAATGGGAAATTTTTGTGCAAATGTGAAAAAAAAAAAAAATGGAGAAATTTTTCTCTTCCTTCTCCCTTCCAACCCCCTCTGCTCCTTTCTCCTTTTTCAAGGAGTCACTCCTCTCATATCAGTATGCACAGTGTGCGTGCTTTTTACTGAGTGGCCTAAAGCGATTCTTATCTATCATGTGTGAACTGTTAACAGAATTCTGTGCTCTTCCTCATGTTCTGTAACTTCTTATGAAATATAGTTTGGGGAGGAAAGATAAATAAAAAACATTTCAAGTCAAATGTAGCCAAAGAAGGTCACAGCTAGCACCCTCCTACTTAAATGACTGGAGCTTGGCCAAAGTACTTACATGTTGGATAATTTTTCTACAGAGTTAAAAATTAGGGTAGAGGGGAAAGAAACCTGATCACTTGATTCTCTAGTTCTATAGAACTTTTTTTTTCCTCTCTCTTATGCTGGAATCTCAACTAGGTGCAAAATTTAATTTTCAGTTTCCAGAAGATGTAATCAATATAAGACAAATTCAGGTAACTCAGCAACTCTTGTAGAATATCTGTACTGCAAAATGTCAAAACACATGAAAAATTTCACATGAAATATTGAACAGCTTAAGCC